>UXGD01001810.1:0-31013 GCA_900474315.1 Torymus auratus
TGTGAACATTGAAACCCATCTTTCTCGGAAACTCAAAAAGTGGACTTATGTCGTTATGCCTCGAACCCACAGATATCATCTAGGCAAATTAGTATTAACGTTCATATAGTTGAAATAACATTTTCTCCCGAACACTTTAACAATATTTTTCAATCACTATAGTATTATCATGAACATCATTGTAATAAAAGAAAGAGATACTATTCAATTGAAAAAATAACTATACTTATACTTCATTTTGAAATATAAAAAATCGGCTCTTAAATGTGCATCAAAATTAGTTTCACACGCGTGCGCAACACGATATCCCTATTCAACCCCGACTTCTACTAATTACTATGAACATTTCCCAACACCGCAAGCCCTATCCTGGCCCAGCAGACGGTGACGGCGCCGGGCGGTTTCGGGGATGCCCTCACCTCCGCCCTCGACATCATGAGCTTCGCCGTCGACGTGCCCGAGCTCGGACACGTCGACGGTACAGTGGCGGCCAAACCGGCAGTCAACGGCGCTGCCGTCAGGCCACCGGTGACCACGACCGTGACGACGGCTACCGCCACGGGAACGACCGGCGACGCTGCCAAGCGGAAGAGCTCGCTGGATCAGAAGAGAACTGCCGTGGGTACTAAGGCGCCGCCGAGTACTGTTATGACTACTGGTGAGTGTTTCTTTTTGGTTTTTGTTTTAAGGATTCGTGGAAATAATATTATCTCAAAAGAGTCAATGAGAATTTGCTGATGAGGAAAAAGTTTATGCTTCAAGTGGGGTTTCAATAATATACACATGTATTTTATTACGTTGGCGAGTTATTAAGTTGCGGAATGAAAAAGCGTATCTTCAAACACTGAATAGTACAGTAAAATAAAGCTGATTGGAGCGAATGGTCGCGATGGTTCAATGTAATCTATCGAGAGCTCTGTATAAGTGGATATCTAGACTAATAATTATCTACTCTTTTGGCTTTATGCGACTGGTATTGCATTCATTTGATTTCTATGTAGAGAGAACGTCTGTGTCTATTGAAATGAAAAAAAGTTTATAAAATACATCAAATAGCAAAATCCAAGTTAATTAATATAGTTAAATAATATGCTTAAATGTACATTTTCATTTCAAAGTATATTTGTCATTTCATTCATATTGAATTTGAAAAGCATATAAAACTCATCATTGCTTTCATAATTTCTAAGAAGTTCAGAATTCTCGTTAATAATTAATATCAGCAGCTACAATACATTTTTGCACAAAAGAAGCTTATAATTGATAGTTTTTTCTCTAGTCAAAGTTTGATTTCTACCTCTGGTAGTTAATTTAAAAAGGAACAAAAATCTCATCATTCTCGTTGCGCATGAAAGAAAAATTAATTCAAATGCAATTTCTTTCTTTTGAATTTTATTTCAGGAAGCGAAGTATAACAAAAAGAGCTCGATGCTTTATTTTACAACTCCGCAAAAAGAAAAGGCGGCCGGCCTTTTAACGACGTTCAAAGGTAGCATTAAACGACTTTCAAGGATAAAAAAAAAGAAAAAAAAAAAAAAAAATTATAGAATAAAATTATTTACCCATATAAGGGGAAGAATTCATTTCAAGAATTTCCATCGGATTCGAACAAGGCAATTTTCCGTTTCGAATTCAAAGGCGACACAGTTTCCATTCTTATTCTTTTCAATAAAACCTTATCTCGAACGCGTGTGTATATGCATAGTTAGCGAAGTTTCAAATGAAATTGCAAAGCAGGGAGAATTTAAAATTTAAGTTAATCAAGATTCCTATGTACATATGAAGTTTGTAAATTACTTCGACCAACATCAACCACTTGTAAGGCAGAGTATACCCAAAATTATGCGATTCCCGCGCTGGGCTCATATAAAACGTACAAGTGTTACAGAATTTCAGGCTCTCGCGCAAAAACGCCTGCCCCTACATATACATTTTCCGCAGAGCGCACACACAAGCACATAGTTATTTTTTACGCTCGCTGTAACCTCAAAACTTTTGTTGTCCCCCCGCTAAAATTTACAGCGTTTGGCGAAGGCAAATACGCGCGCTTGCTCCCCTTTTTCGGCGCGTTGGGTATCGCGCGAAGTTTCGCAAATAATAGCGCCGCATTGAATTCACTAATTATAAACATAATGGAGGAAAACTCCGCTCCCTTCATTGCCTATCCTCCGCCTCCTCTACTCTCTCTCTCAGCTTCCTGCTCTGGAACTTTTCCAAATCGCGAACTTTCGCGCTCTCGGGGCTTTCGTAAAAAATGGCCCGAATTACCCCCCCGTCTCCTACCGAAAAGTTTTGGCGCCGTGGCGGTGGCGACTTTTTTCCGTTTCGCGCTCTTACTTTTATTTTCTCAACGACGAGGAGGACGGCGGCAGAAGGAGGCTTCGAGACTCCTCGTCTCCGCGCGGCGGTAATCCCTTCATTTTCGTTCCGTCCTGATTCACGAAAGATTTCGCGGGGCGAAAATGTGCGAGGTCACTGACTTTGCCTACTCTTTGGTCCGTTTTTTCTTCTCTGTGCGCGCGCGAGCTCTCTTCTCGGCTGAAAGCGCGGATAATTAAACGCCGAGTGTATTAAAGTTCCGGCGCGCCCGCTCGAGCTGAAGGTTGTTTACGTAATTCCGGAGGGTATGATTTTTCGTGAAGGAGGGAGAACTTGTATTTTTCGAAATATTGGCCTATCCACGATGAGAGCCTGGTAACTTTAAGATGTTCAAGATTTTATCTTTCGTTTTGTGAGCGATGTGTATAATTTCGTGAAAACGATGCTGAAGAAATTATTATTATTTTTTTTCGGTTGTTGATTTGTTAATTTAAGTTTCAACGTTGAAGGATGTTATTATTGCATTAAAAATGCTTTTAAAAAGTTAGCGCTAACCGGGCAAGCTCTACGAGTTATTTCCGTGAACTTTCAAAAGAGAAAACATACTTTAGTGGTTGCATGAGTGAATTCGCGAATCTAATTGAAACATTGTTTCCGAAAACAATTCAATATTGACTTTTCTAATAGTTATAATAGGGGAAATATTTGCTATTATATTAAAATAGACGTTTACTTTGTGATATATTTTTGTACTCTAAATAAACTGATTTCTCAGCAGTGATAAATAAATGCAACGAAACGCGATTTTCGGTTTTTTCAACATATTTTTAAGTGCATATTATTAAAGCCTTTATTTGATTTTGCAATTATTCCAGAATTAGCATTTAAAATCAAATGTAAATCGATTCTACTAAAATATCTTTTAAAATATTGATTTTTATCTTACTTGAAGAGGAAGTGAAATTTTACCTTAGATAGACACTAAAGTTATTATTAAAAATCTGAACATCAGGCTATTTTCGTATTCTCCCGTTCACACAAACGCTACGCTACATTATATAACGTCTTCCCAAAGATTTTTGAGTTGATGAAAAATCAAAAAGGTCTCTTCGGAATCTCACGTCTCCTCGAAGTTATAAGAGTTTCCAACTTCTCGCCTGGGATCATTTGATAGTTCAACAGTTTTTCCAACTTGAGACTCATTAATCTCGGACGAAAACATTCGAACGTCACATAAATCCCCCAACTTTTACTCTCTTTCGACAAAAAATATTTGACCACCCGCCGAACTACTTTAAAACGTCATCCAAAAACTTCCATAAACTACAGTCTTCTTATTTTTGAACATTAAAAAACCTTTCTTTTACGTAATACACATTAATTTCATTTTGTTCCAGCCCCTGTGGCAACGCAACCAGTCGCCAGCGCGCCCACCGTAGCTGTAGCTCTGAGCACAGCCATGACGACGACGTTGACGGCCTCGTGCAGCGAAGATCCACTACTTGATCTGATAATCGCCACGGAGGAGTCGGTCTGCGACGAGGAGAAGCTTCACCGACTGGCGCACTCGGCTCGGCTTGTGGGCGAGAGCGCCGTCACCGCCAAGTCAGACGCCGATTCGAGCTTCCTCGAACGGCTAGCTCTTGGCGGCCTCGGTCTTGCCGCGCTGCCTGAGATGCCCAGCAAACCACCCGAACCGCGCAAAAAGCAGTATCTCGTAGAGTCCAGCGATAATGATATTTGCGCAAGTAGGTGGATTTTTTTAAGGGGATGTGGGGGGGAAACGAAATATGATTGGATATGTAAAAGAAATGGTAGATTATTTTACAAAGTATTTCAGTAGATTTTCGCAGTTTGAAAGATATGATTACAATTAGTAATAATACTTAAAATACCGTAAAATTATAAAAATATTCATTGAAATTCTCCGTCTGACCAAACTTACTCTTAATCTACTACTGTTCATTTGCAATTATAATCTTTGGAAAAAAGTTAAAAAAACTTTTAGATTCAAAAGTTTTTTTTCTGTTACGTTAATGTATGAAATAACCAAAACCATTAAGAAAACTCCTTTGGTAGTCTGCAGATAGATAAGTTCTCTAAATCACTTATTTTTCTCCTATTTATGAAACAATTTTTTTTTCTCGAGAGAAATAAAAAATTGTTTTATATGAATAAATGTATTAACTCTATTTATAGTTCAGACAAAAAGAAAAAAAGTAATTCTTAACAATTAAAAAGTATATTGCTACGAAAAACTAAAGCTCTTTCTTTAATTTAACTCTATTTTTTATTACTTTCTTCTTATACGTATATAACACATTATGACCACCATATCTTGAATTGCCACTTTGAACTCTAGAAATCACGATACAGATATAATACCAAAGCCACCCACTCCGGCAAAAAATAAAAATCAAACCTACTCACTGTCCATCCCCTATATATACCTCCTTCCCCACAAAGTACCCTCTCCGGCGCACATCCTGCTGCAGCGTCCTTTCGTCCTCTCGTATCTCCTCGCAACTCGTGCCCAGACTCTCGTCCATCTCTCTCATATATATATATGCTCTCTCTCTCTCTCTTCTCTTTCTCTCTCTCACTGGCTCTGCCTTCCGTAGACGACAGCCAGCTGGGCATCGAGGCTCGGCTGCGGCGCATCAGATCGGCGAGTAGCCGGCTAGCTCCGTCGGTTACCGCCGCCGCCGCAGCGCGCCGGAAGTCCGGAGAGCCAGGGAACGACGACGACGGAGCTAGCTGCTACTCCTCGTCCACGGGCTCGCTCGACAACGACACTTCCGGTTACCGGCCGCTCGTGAACGAGCCGGATGCCGCCGGACCGAGCGCCCTCGAAGCGGAGGCCAGGCGGCAGCAGCTCGCTGGGGATGACAATAAGCCCGTCAACGGCAGGAACCAGCGCAAGAGGCCCAAGACCGCCAGGAATCGGTACGTTATATAAGCGCGTTGTCCTCGTACGCGCGCGCCTTTTGATGGGCGGATTTTATGAGGTGGTTGTAGTAGACTGGCAGGGGTAAAGGGTCGGAGGGGTGAAAGGTGATTAGAGATGGTGCCATGTAAAAAGAGCAAAGTAAATGTTCGAGTTCGCGTTATTTGGTGTTATTATTTAGCAAATAGTAGTTGACAGTCGCTATATAGGTGCATGCATTTCTTACTCACTTTGCGTTTGAATATTGCACGATTCTTAAAGTTATAGCAATTTTGCAGTACAATATTGAATGTGGTGTCAGATATTTCTGTGATCGAAATAGAATACAAAATTGAAAATAAAGAACTTTAATATTGCACGATTCTTAAAGTCATTAATGCAATTTCGCAATGAAATTGAAAGTGACGTCGGATACTTTCGCGATCGAAATATTCTTATCACGTTACAAAATTGGCATCATTAATTATTAATTTACTTTGCAAAATAAAATAATTGAAAAAAGCGAGAAGAAAATTACAGGTAACCTAGTTATTATAGCTTTATATAGAATTACCGATGAACTTTTACTGGTAGCTAAACTAATTACATATCTCTATTTTGAATCGTTCGCTAAACTTCGATTTAATTTCGAATCTCCAGATATAATATTAATTCAGCTAATTCTGGTTCCTTTTTAAAACTTCAAAAACAGTAGAAGATAATAATACATTAAAAATAAAAACCAACAATGATAAGTACTCTGACATCTATATACAGGGTATCACGAAAAATCCTTTCATTTTCACATATTAATGACTTTCAGTCGACAGCATCGACTCATAACTACTATAGCTATCACAAAGCTCCGTCACCACGGATTCACTTATGCTCTATCCATGATATATATCTTTTTGCAGGGTATCGCCGAAGGAGCCAGGCCAACCGTCGCCGAGTGAGATTGCAGCAGCCGGCGGAGCGGAGCCCGGGGACGATGGCAATAAGGCGCCGGGATCGCCACCCGCAGATCCGCTCGAGCCCTGGAGCACGCGCGGCATCAAAGACATGAACGCGATACTCGCGTGGAAGGAGCCCCGACCCGACAGCCCTTGATCTTTTGTCTTCGATTTTGCTCTTTCTCCGTCTATCTCTCTGTGGGACGTGGATTTCGATCAGATCTCTGGGTTTTTTGTTCGCGCTTCGTCTGTAAGCCTCGCCCAAGGGGTTATTTCTGTTCCTTTGGTTAGCCATGCGTTGTGGTTTGTTATTACGGCGATGTACCTCATTGTGTCTCTTTTATTACGATGGTTTTATTTATTTTTTGAGCATTCGATGCGTTCAATATAACCTTGATACTGCCATGCACCTATAAAGATGCAGCACATTAAGCATTTGCTGGAACGAGATGATTTTCGAGTTTTTATTTTGTATACATATCACACAGAGAAATTTATAAATGAAATTTTTACCAATACTCGAGTTTATTTCTAAAAGAGTACAAAATAAAACTTTGATCGATTTATTTTTGTCGAATACATATTTAAACAAAAAGAATAACTGTGATAATTGCCTTGAATACATCTTAAAATACACCGCGAATTGTATAATTGCAGGAAGGTCAGTATTTTTCAACTCGACCTACATAAACTGTATATTTTACAGTGCACAAAATTTTCGTTCCATTGTTCTTGAATTATACAAATTTTGATTTATTCCGCTTTCAAAACTCTCTCTCTCTCTATCTACTTTGTATTCTGGTTTATCAAGTCAATTCACATTATTCCTCGCAAGAAAGAAAATTTAATTTCAAATTAAAAACCGCTTATGCCAGTGATGAAAAAGATGCACGAGGAAAAAAAATCGCAGCGCCCGCGCAGCAAAAGTGGATTTCATTTCAATGCGGACGATTGATATTACTTCGGCATAAAAATCAGACTAACCGAGCCCATTGATAGGTAATTATAAGTCGAATCCTTTCACGCTCTGAATTCGCGAGCAGGATTTCTGAATAAAAAAAAAAAAGAAAAAGAAAAAAATTGCAAAGTGTGCTCAGCGTGAATCCGTAATCACTCTTTCCACTTACCTCGGTAATTCCTCTATTCCCTTATATTATCGACTATATGATTTCCAAAAAGAAAACCCTACACCTCAAAACTTCATTATATTCCATCGAATAACGCGTCGACATTCGTTAATTCATATCCTGCCCCTCTCCTCCACCTTCAGCACTATTTTTATTTGCACTCGCACGTGGCCTTCCAATCACAACGGAGCGCATCCGTGTATAGAGATCGCGCGAATTTAATAAAAATCTCAGCCCGGCATATTAAGGCTATCGAGCGTGAAAAAAAGCTCTCTACCCCGTCTCATTCAATACAGTTGAACGATAAAAAAAAAGAACAGGTTGCGCTCCGGCCGAAACAAATAATTCAGCGTCGTCGTCGTGTGCGCGTGGGCTGGTCCATTAATTATTTTCGAAGGACAATTTGCCGGGCCGCGGCGCAATCGGAATCGCGTTAGTTCGCGCTATCTGGCCGGCCGACTTTATTGAAAAAAATTGCCATTTCTCATCCGTGCCTATCTCTCTCGTTCGCTCTCGAGCGCGTTGCTGACCCTCGCCCGGCGTCCTACTATCTTACCGCCCGCGTGCGCGCTACTACTCCCTCGGTCAGTTTTTGTCTTTCGCTGATACTCTTTCACCCTCGTATACTGCACATCGGTGCGACATATGACCGGACGATGAATGGACATAAAAACTTAATATGAATGGATGTACAAAGAGAACAAACGTTATATCGACGTCTGTGCAGCGTATGTGTATAACGTGTGGACAGTACGCGGACAAAGCTTAAAATTGAGTTTTCACATTGCATTCGTGAGAGATCTTCTTCTACACCCGGTGGTCTGCTTTAATTTTCCCATTTATTAAAAGAGCGCGCGCGGCTACTTTTGCCTCCCCCCATCCCTCTCTCTCTCTTTTTCCCAGCGTCATGCACTTGTCGTTTTGCTCGGCCACTTTCATTATCCGGCCTCTCTCCCTTTCTCGCCCTTTCTTCGGCTACACGCGCCCGCGTTTTCAATCTCGATTTTTTAATTACTTTCGTTTAATATTTATCGGCCTAGCTGGGAGTCGCGCATATTGCACGCAAGCGCGCGCGGTGATTTTTCACGCAGCTAATTTTTCGCCCGCCGCCACCGCCGCGGATTAAGCGCGCGGTAATTTAGCCAGATTGAGCGTCACTTTTTTCTCTATTTCACGCGCACACTCTCTATCTCTTTCTTGCTCTTCGTTTCGTGCGCTATATATGTGTATACTGTTGAAGCGGAATAGCGCTTTGCGTTTGCTATAGAAGAAGTATAGCGAGTATAAGTAATTCATTTGTGTTTTCAAAAGTTGTAGCGAGCGATTGTAATAATAAGGCGTCGATTATATATAATTGTAAGTTATTAAGTAATACAGATTTATATAAATATATAAGCGAAGTTTTTCGGGATAATAAAGAGAGAAAGCTGTAATAGTATTATAATATGTACGAAGGTCTATATAAAAAGTGTCACATATATAAGCATTGTAAATAATAACTCTAGAGATAATGTATGAAGAAATATAATCGTCGCCCGACAAAAGTGGAGAAACGACTTTGTACGGCGTTGTTTGTGAAAACGTCGGTATTCTAATTATGTTTGAATTTAATTTAGTCGATAAAACCCATGGCTCGATGGTTATGAATAATAAAACAATGTTTAGAATAACTTGGTGCCTCCGCAGTAACTTTGTAAAATCCAATTTAAAATTTCTTCAGTAAGCTTCGCTTGTTTACCTCAATTTAAAGTATAAGCTAGCATATTGATTCTTGAGATTGTAATTGATGCAGACCTGAGCGATGAATAAGGTAATTTGATTTTCCAACGGGCGGTGCCGCACTCGGCTGATTGTTAAACTTTGTCTCTGCCTGCTATGAGGGGAAAATTCTTGTTTGATGAATTTGCCGATACCACAATGTGTTCATTCAAGTATGTATAGAGGAGAAAAATCAAAGAAAATATAACGTCAAATAAAACTGATATAAGTATAAATAAATGGCTTATGATTTGACTGGTGCCATGATCAAAGGTAAGTCACCTGAGTTTGTCAATAGTAGAAATAGAACTAGTTATTTGCATATACAATCTATATATGTGAGATATATTTGATATAATAGAAATAGCGTTATATGAAAAGTTTATTATAATAACAGGCAATACATAAATTAATGGACTATTGATATATAGTTTTATTCTTTTATGTGCATATAATTATATTCTTTATTTAATCAGTCTTTTTCGATTTAATATTGATAATGTATTTTCAAATAAATCGTATACAATAATATATTGAAGAAGAAAGTTACAATTTGTTAGTTTTGCAAAACTTTGCTTGACAGATTGACTTGACAGTATTTTTACGTTACAATTCCGGGCTGCTCCAATTCTCTCTATGTATAGTTACAACCAACGTGTTCACCTGTTTGTTTCGGTTTAGCTTACATTTTCTCTCTCGCAGCCGCCACATATATTTACAATTTAAATTTAAACTCCTCCCGACAACGTCACATCATTCATACTCAACGCCAAAATAAACACACGCCATCAATTCAAAAGTAATTATACCGCGAAGGCCCGAAATAGCACGTTCTAAAAGAAAAAATAAACAACAAGGAAGTCTAACAGCGATCACGCTTGCACTTATCGAGAAACCATAAAAATTTGAGCGATTCGCGTTGAGCAGCGCGCAGTCCTACTTCCCTCGGCTCCCGGGGCTTTTTATTGTCCGTTGCTCCTCCGACCAACGTTTGCACGACCTCGAAATTATCCGATACCGATCGAAACCCGATGCAATATTAAAATCGCGCGCGCGCTCCTCTCTCTCTCTCTCTCTTTCGCGGACTGGAAATAAAAGCAGCCCGAGTCGTCGTCCCGTAAATGCATTTACGCGCGAGAGAAGCGACGGCGAAAAGACGAGGAGAGCTCACGGGGCGAAGAAAAACAAGGAAAAGGCGTTGACACGAAGAGAGAGGGAGAGAGAGAGACCTGCCTCTCCGTATATATTATTCGCTTTTCGCGCGGGTGAGAGAGAAAAGCAGCAAGAGAGACAGAGAAGAGGGAGGAAGGGGGAGACTGATTGGTCGTCGAGAAGCGGTTTTATTTATGTTACAGCTCGGGAGAAATGGCCGGCGTGTCTTTTAAAACAACGGCGCTGAAGTGGGTCGATTTCGGTCCTCCCGGGAAATAAAGATTTCTATTTTATACCAAGCGAAGGTGTAGGCGTGCACGCTGTATGTACGTGTCTGTGCGAATAAAAGAATGTCTGAATTTGATATGGGAGAGGGAGCGAGCGTTGGCAGGTTGCGGATGAAATAAAGGAGAAGTCGAATTATCGCGGCCGGGGATCGTTATGTAACGAGGAAAGGTCGCCGCCCGCAAGATTTATCTGATCGGACAAGTAGTCGCGGTCGTTTTATGATCAGACGTCGTCTCGTACGCGCAGGAATGCGCGTATATGTTTGTAGGTACGGGTTTAATCGTGATTTACAAGGGACACGAGAGAGAGGGAGGACCGATTCCATTTAATTTTCGACTCTGCATACATTAGCGTTACATTTTTATAACGGCAATAAAAAAATATATATATATATTTAACTTTACGGTTTCACGAGAGTAATAAAATGTTTAATATATTCAGGAATGCGCGATAAAATGAGAGCAGTTCAGAGTTTGAATCGTAACCTTTTTCTCTGTGAGCGATATTTTTTAGTGTGTTATCAAATTCATGAGATTGATTAATGAAAATTGGCTTGTCGATCTATTTTCAGTACTAATAGGTGTACAAATGTGGCTGTTATTCGTGAATCAAGGGCAGAGCATAAATGTTAAAGCGTTGGCATATTTTCGAAGCTCATTCGGTATTTATGATTTTCGAACCGTCAGCTGATGTCAGCGGTATGATAAAGTAGGTCCATATAAGATGCACTGGAAGGAACTATTTAAATAATAAATAATTATTATATACAGAAATAAACGCTCTCGAATGAAAACTATAAAACATTAAAGGATTGCCTGTATTTTATATAAAATTATTATAATTTAAAAATCTAAAATTAACGTTTATTGAAAATATATAAATAAAAATCTTTCTTCTCTTATTTCTAGAAAAAAAAATGACATCAAAATTGTGATGATGAAATTACAACTACAGCAATCCATTGGTTTGAAATGACTATTTTTGTAAGGATCTTGATAGAAGACCATATCGATGAAAATTGTCTTAGAATAAACATCAAATCTCCCGAGCATATAAAAGAAATTTTTCCAAGTTTTAACGATCTGAGTATATGCTTACAAATCCTACATCTTATGATTCTTTTTACAATTTTTAATAAGAAACGAGATGAGAAAGGGGATCCTTTATTTTCGAAGGATTTCAATTTCTTTACAGAATTGACTGCATCACCTACGAGATTGCATGGAATATAGGACTTTCTCGTTACGGTGACAATGAAAAAGCCAATATCACAGAAATTTATGAAAAAAAAACTTACGAAAATCGATAAATCATCCTCAAATCTCTCACCTACACTTTTCAAATTCCTTTTCATAAATTCAAAAAACCATTTTCCTCCTTTCTTTCTTTTTTCCTATTTTTCCATAAACTGATTTTTCATAGTTCTTCGTAAGGCATTTTTCTGCTACATAAGCGCGGTTACCCACGTGCCGACGAAACCCAACCGCCTTCCCATCCCCAAAATCATTACAACCTCGAGGCAATCCTCGTGGCCCCCACGTCTCGCTTTGACGATCTCTCTCCTCGGGGTGTCTCTATATTAAAAAAAAAGCACACACACATACGCGCGTTCACGTTCTATATATACACCGCAGTGGCAGCGAAAGAGAGCGGCCCAATCGATTTTCGATTACCGGAAAAGTTTCGAGTCGAGCGCCGACGGGGGGTTATACACGCCGAGGAGGATGAGACTCTGGTGATGCCGTGTGAGACGTCGCGTGCAGACCGATCGGCTCGACACGCGCAGTCGACCGATTGATCTCGGTTTTGGATTGCTGGATTTGTCGCTGTGGATGTGTAGGTGCACGTGTGGGGGTATAGAGGATCGATCGGCGTGACCCCGCGGATTTGGTTCTTCTATAAACGAGAAAGAGAAAGAGAGAGATATTATCTCTGCGATTGCCACGCGCCTGGTTTTCTGGTGTGCTAGGGCCGAAGCAGTAAATGTTTGACGACTAATGCCGAAAAATTGATGTGGTCGTGTTTTCGGGGATAGCGCGCAGCTGTGGCTTGTTGTCGTTTCGCTGACCGCAGTTGTATTGTACTGCGCGGCATATTTTAGTGCGCTCGCGATTAATTGATTGATAAGCTCGAGTATATGAATTCTATTTATACGCACACTATTGTTGTCATCGCCTCTACTGATCTATACGTTTTCATTTGACCAAATGTTCATTGGTTGGCGATTTCAGCAGCGATGAGTGTGTTAATCAAATCATTTGTTCTGTCTTTCAATTATTCATAAAAAAAACTTAATGAGAGGTAGAAGGTATTAAATATTTCTTAATGACACTGATAAGGATAATAATTTATTCAAGAATATGGTATGCAGATAAACAAATTTTGTTACTGCAAATGCATTAATAGTTCTATAGTTTTGAGATTTCATTTTTATTTTTGACGAAATAAAATCATTTTTCATAGCTTTTATGTTTCGAAGATCTATTTTACCAAGGTATAACATTGCGATGTTTATCCTATAAATATTTCAAAAATATTTGATTCTAAACAAACAGCGAGAATTTTTCTACGAGCTTTTATTTATTCATCATGTACAAATAGAAGTGGGAGAATGCTGAAGCTTTTTATTCATTTGGGTAATAAACAAGATTTATTTTCATTTACGTAGTTTGTTCAGCTTCGTTATATAAATGAATGGAGTAATATATTTATAAGATAAATTATAATTGCATAGAAAAAGTTGTTTTGCATTAGAAATATAAATTTTGCAATAATTATAATTCTATAAATTACAAAGGTATATACGAAGACATTTTAAAAGATATCTTAAAAAATGATAAAATACCGATAAGTTCTACGCACATGACTTTTTATCATGCCGCTATATAGTTACAAAAATACAATAAAACTTCATTTTACCCGCACAGTTTATTCAACATCAACCCACCAGACCCATTCCAAAAAGCAAACTCAAAAATTGAAACGAAACAGCGCGAGAGGCGCAATCGATCGGTCGACCAACCATCTCCTCCGCCTAGTCAAAGTAAACATTCGCAGAGCCATATACGGTTCGGCGAAATTCTCTCATCTCCCATCGCAATAACGTTATATATCCCTCTGGTTCTCGGAAAATCGCGAAGCGCGCTTCCTTACATCGCTTTTGTCTCCTCGCGCTTCGTATAATGCGCTACTTACGCGCCAGCTGATCTTATATACCCTCGTCGACGATTTCACCGAGACAATAACGCCCCGCACATATATGCGTGCCCGTGGGAGGACTACTATAACCACGGCGCTAAAAAATAATCGTCGAAAGTTTTGGTGGGGGCAGACGCGCGATGTAAATGCCGATAATGCGCGTATAGGTTTGCATGCATTTGCGCGCTATATAACGGTGGTGGTGCGGGCGCATATCGATCAACCGTGGAATTAGGTCCGCGCGCGCGGAATGTCGAATGGAAAGTGCGAGAGAAGGATGATCCGAAATTGGCTGTATGATTGTAGGGACGATCGGTGATTTCGTGGCTTCTGCGAACGCGCGAGCGAGCTCGGGTTATTATTGAGGGTTGTTAGCGAACGGGTTCATTTTAAACGTGATTTTAACGTGGAAGGTTCGAGATTGTCAATGAAAATTTGAATCTATTCATTGGTTATTAATATACATTTTTTAGTAATATATATATAATATTATCTTCATTATCTAAAGAACCCTAATAATTACTTTTTATCATTATAATTGTTAAAATAATGGTCAGGGTTCTTTAGGTGATTAAGATAATTAGGTCAAGTATAATAGTATATTGTGAAATATGTTTTCATTACCTTGAAAATAATTGAATTTATATAATATTTATATTATTATGATAATAAAATGCCCAAAGTATTCACGTAATGACCGATTAAGTTCATGAGTAGTAATCTTATACGAATTACACAATTTTTTACAGGTACAAACTACGAACAAATCAATGTTACTTTACTTTATTTTCCATAAAATAATAAAATTCAGCTCAAATATATAACAAAAGCGTAACATTGTCATTATGTTTAAAATTTTATTAATATATTATTAGGTAATAAATATTATAATGTATTTGTTTGTCTTACATAAATAATAATATTGATGGATCGTAAACTATTTAATAGCATCATATATATTTTGTAATATAATTTTAAACATCTTTCACTTCACTTCACGTTTACGATAGATTACCTGCTTTATTGTATTTTTCAAATAACATACGTGTAGGTACCATTATGATTATCGGTATTGCATTCGAAATTATGCGTCGCAAACAAGCCATTTTTCTTCTCGATTAGTTTGACAGTATTCACGGTCGCATTTAAAACACAGTAATTACGACATATAGGTATATGTATCGAATGTGTCCTTATTATCTTAACATTATGCTGATTATCGAGCAGAAGGCTGTAACCTAGGTAATTACAGTTTGGATGTAATTTAATTTAATGAAGGGCGCCCTGTTTGTTTAATATTGTTGGAGCACAATGTTATTATTTAACATAACAATATGTAATTATTGTCAAAGTCGTGGAATTCAAGTGCACGCACTATACTTGAATCAATATCTCGTTTTTAAACCATTCAACGATTTCAAATATTTAATCTTATACATATTCTATTAAGCACCGGATTTTTCCCTTTGAATAAAAGCCAACCGAATATATGCAATTAATAACAGGGGCAAATAAAATTTCATGATATATATATAGTCTTTATACAGAATTCCAATACATTTTAATATTATATGATACATAAAATAAATTGAATTTTATTAGTTATCGATCCGCACGAGGTTTATTATTTTCCGCGCGCTCTTCATTGCCGAACGCGCGCGCGCGTAAATCCCTTTTTCGCGAGGATATTGCAAAATATCGAATTTGCGACGCTTATGTCATCATTACCCCTCTCCCCCTCTTTTGTATACACGTATATATTCATCCAAGTACAATCGCGCGTCCCACTCATGCACGGTATATATACGCTCCCTCATTCGGAAGCGCACCGAATAAGTCGAAAAGAAATTGGAACGGCGGAAATTCGCGCGCCCGGTGGAATAAAGGCTATCAATTAAGCGTCCCGGCGCGCAATTCATTTATCCGTCCAACTAATGAAAGATATACACTCACCCACACACAGACGTACGCGTGCGCGAAAAAAAGCGAGAAAAAAAGTATACCTATACACAGCGGTCGAATAAATATGAGAGAAATAACAAAAGAGCGCGTTATGCTCGTCCCTGTCGGTCGGACGATGGCAAAAGTGAACTCGCGCTGCACGTGCGTATCATGAGAGCAATTTAAAGCTCGCTCGCGGGGTCTATTGTCGTCGTTCGGGCTTTTTTTCCCTCTCGCAATGCTTCATTAGGAAGTTTTGTGTGCAGTCTGGTTTATTTATAATTGAAATTTGTAATGCGGAATATTTTTGTACGGCTGCGTATATTGGCTGTTTAACGTATTTTTTATATTCTAAACTTTAATAATAAGTAAGTATAGAAGTAAATGCCTGGCGATAACAGTGGTTTAAAAACAGGCTAAGTACGTATAAAATATTTTTATAATACACCTTTGGGGTTGACTTTTGTTATGCGGTATAGAAATTTCTAATAATTTTTTTGGAGGAAGAAGTTTCGGCTTTTATGATACCCATGATCTCAAGTTTGGTCATAAAAAACAGTTACGACTGATTTTATGTACACCATGTATCTTATTTATTTCGGCAACTTTGAAAGTCATGGACGAAATTCGAGGTTACACTTGCGAACGTAAAAAATTGTTGGTAAAGAATTTTTTTTGCGTGTACCGAAGCTATATATACTTACTACCCTCTAAATATATTTATATATAAATCATTCGAATCTCACTGAAAATTAGTTATAAGTATAAAAAACAACTATATTTTACTGGAATTTCGGTTAATTTAGAATACTTACGAGTGATAAAGTGGAATCCACTGATTTGTTTAAAAAAAAATGCTTATCGAACGGAATGAAAGTAGGTTCAATACTGATGTGTGGTTATGGTACGCAACTACATACACATGCCACAATGTTGAGTGTTCACGTTTCATCAAATACGCAGTAAAAGCTTAAAATTTTTAACCTTAAAGCATGAAATTCAGTATCAATTAAGTTCCAGTAAATTTCCTAATATCATCAACGACATAATTCATAAATTACTACAACGGAAAGCCTTCAAAAAACCACCAAACTGTAAGTTCACAGCCAACACACACGTCACTCCCGCATTATCCATCTAATATAATTGTCACCCTTATTCATCACGAATATCAAACCGCGGTTCGCCATGCCAACCACCGGCATATATACACCCGCACAACGAAATTTCTATTCCACTTACCCTCATATCCATAAATTCATTCGCCCAACCTAACCTGTACAGCATCCAGAATCCGTCGCCGCAGTGCCATATCACACACAAAGCTCGCATCGCCGCCGTCTAACAAGTCCGAGTGTGTGGGTGCAGCACGGCCGAAAATCAGGACGCGCTGCAGCAGTGCTACACGCGGCGTGACGAGAGGGAGAGAGAGGGAGATGAATGGGGCGGTCTGGATCACCGCCGTCGCGCTGTTTTCGATCGGCGAGCCTGCAGCGCTTGTAACCTGGGGGGAATCGGCAGCAGCCCTCGCCGACGATGACGCAGCTCGTTACTGCCGGATTTGCCAAAGCCACACCATGTGCCGCTTTCCGGTGGGTAGTTCGAGAGAGACATCCTCCCCTCCGAGCTTTTTTTTTACGCTACGAGAGCGGGTGTTTCCGAACGCTGACTGACTTGTTTTCTGCGCGCACGCGGAAGCTTGGACGTACCTACACCGTTTGTGTAAATACGCAGCAGCAGTTGTGTTCTACAAAGGGTAACCTGATTTTTTTTTCGTTCGGGTATACGGTTCTTTCGGCTGTGAAGGGATTGAATTCGGAGTTAGGATGGGCAGCTCTATGATTGGATAATTCGTTATGCAAAACAGTTATTGTTGGAGTTGTTGGATGCTTCTGAGGATGAGAGAGGGTTAAATGCATCTTCAAATTTGTATAATTATACCTACGTGTAAAATATATGCAGGGGGTTGCGCGAAGTATGTAATTATCTGTGATAAATTGCTGGTTAGTAGAGTAATTAATTATAGATATTCAACGAGCTGTTAAATTGTTTATGTATGTAATATCGTGATTGATGATTTCTAATATACGTGGATATTTTTAATGTAACAAGAGATTTATTTAAGACAATCGACAAATACTTCGGTCATTATAATTTACTATATATTTCCACGTGAATATTTTATTCCGAAAGAAAAACTATACGTGTTATGCTTTTAATTTTTTTATTCTTTACGCTTAATTTTAGTTTTCTCTTTCTTTCGTTAACCTTGTTGATTTATCTGCAAAAGCGAGCGCCCGATAATTGATTACTCTACACTGGACTTTTTTTCTTTTAAGGTCGGTCGGCTCCACTTCTCGATTTCCTAACAAAAGATAAAAGAAGCAACAAGTAAACATCAATATTCGCGTGTCGAACGCGCTAGTTAGTAAAGTTTTTAACGAACCAAGTTATGGTTTATCTTATTTTTATGGTATTGCAGGTTAAGAAAAAGCTTACTTCGTTTCGTAAGTGCGTAGTGAAAAAGTGTGACATTACGCGGCATGAAATAGTTAATATATTGACATTTTAACTAAATTCATCGTTGTAAAAAAATACGTATATTTCAATTATCGAAATACTTAATTCATTTTTAAATTCATTTAAACTCTATTTAAAAAGATTCTCAGATTTACCATCTACTTTGGTTCTAGGAATAAAAATTTAATCGCGTTTAAGCGGATGCAAAGTTTTAATTAAATGACTAAGTGTGTGGGAAAATTTTAACGTAATTAAAAATGTAATAATTATCAAAATTTTGAAAATAGAAATTCTACATTTGCTATTTTATTATCAAAAAATGTTTAGGTTTATCAAAATTTTATTCTTTTTCCTTATTGCTATAGCAATTGATAATTTCATTTTAATTTCTTCTCTACCTCTTTTTGGTCTCATTCAGCATATAATTTTTCTCTCTATCCAGTTTTTACTTTAACTTTTTATTCCTTTTATTCTTTTTCCAGCGAATTTTAATTCTTTCTCTCTAGAATGCATTATCTTCTTCTCTGTCTCTCTTTCTTTTTCTTGTTAATCTTTTTCGGGACTATCATAGCGCATAATGCATTTTTAAGCGTCAGTGATCAAAAACTTATATCTTAACTTGCAAAGAAAGTGTTGGAATTTTGTAAGGAAATATAATTTTTAATTTATTATTGTATGACCTAGATTTATAAATATTATAACTTTTGGAACATGTAATAATAATAACAAGACTCAAACATCTCTCTTTTCTCCATTTTAATTTTTGTATTTAGCTACAACGTCTTTACTGAAAAGTTATAGTTAGTTATTATTTTCCAAATACATGATTTCGATTGAAAAAATTACATTCTATTTCGTACTTTTAAAATGTTTGATTACTCAGCGATATACTAAGCATGAGCAATACAATATTTTTATCGATATCAAATAATTAGGATTTCGGATTGATCAATTATTTTTTGTGAATATAGATATGAATTAATGTTATAACTCGTATATCCAAATTTTCGCTTATTAATATAGCATAAACGTTTTGTTTGACTCTCAAAGTAGCCAAGCTTAGATATAGTCAGACATAAAGGTCACATTTCGAAAGCCACAATTAAACTGCTGCTCTAACTTAAATTTTACTAATTCTAAAATAATATCCGCACTTAAATATTATTATAAAAGCTCCCATAATAAATTTTCGGCTGTATATATAGTGAAGTCAGTTGCTGAATGCAACGGAAAAAGGGATATTTGGCGAAACTCGACTGAAAGCGGAGAATCACCATAAAGCTCGAACCTGCTTCGCATGAGATAATTGAGCAATTAAATACAGATCTTGCTATATGAAGTTAACGTAGGGAAGCGAGAGGGGCGAGTTAATGAGCACGAAAGCAACGGTGAAGCCAAGTGCAGTGTTTTCGCAGGGATACTCAGAAAACTCGAGAGTGGGTGGTGCATGTAGCGGCTGAGTAATTGAAGCTAAAATTATTAATTATGGCCGGCCATGCGCGTTTGGAATTAAAATAGAATGTAAATCTATTTTTCCGAGGGAAGAACGAAGCGCGAGAGCGAAATGCACATTTATGTTGTAAAATTTTAACACGAAAGTCGTGCGTATTCCTTTGACTTCTTTCAAAGACTTTGTGATACGTTCCCCAATTTAATCCATCCAAGTGAATATTAAATGACAACCGCAGAAGTCTTGAAAAACTATACGAAATTCTCATTTGTTTGATAATGTGATCAAAATAACTGAATTATGTCATGATATGGAAGTTGAGTAGAACATTTTTAGTTATCTTATTATTAAAAAATTAACGAAATAACCCAGCATGTTACTTAAGACCGAAAGCACCTAGCATTTTTTTAGAACAACAATTGCTTATAAAATAACAAAAATAGCTTTTAAATAGTAAAAAAAAACAGGTGCTATAGGATACTTTGCAATACAGTAATTCACATTAACCATTCCTCAATAATCTATGATTTCTTACTCCCAAAGATTTCTTTAATTCGCGAAAAATTTCAATTGTGCAGCCGACGTGCCCAAAGACTTTAATACCATAACCTTAAATTTCGTTTACGACGCGAGGTCCACACACACACACTTTAACTGAAAACTGTCCCCTCCCTTACAGTACGACGACCCGGCCGACAGTTGCACGGACGTTGAGAGCGGCGACCTGGAGTACGGTGAAATCGAGTGGCTGGTGCGCCGGCATAATTCATTGCGCCAGGGCATCGCCAGGGCCCGGCGAGCCCGTAGCCACCACCGACCGCCGCCGCCGCCTGCGCGGGACATGATGCAAGTGGTAATGTTTCTCTCTCTTCTTCCCTCCTCGCACTATATACCTACGCTGGCTGGCTGGCTGCACTGGCCCGCGAGTAATCGCATTTCGCTCGCTCGCGTAATTCGCCATAAAATTCAATTTTATTTATTCCCGGCGCGCAGGCGAGCGCAAGAGACAGAGAGAGGGAGGGAGTAGAAAACGAGGAGAACTCGCAGTCGCGCGCAGTTTATCTCGGGCGTGTTTTTAAAAGCGTTTTTAACCGAGCCCCCTCGCAAAAGTATATGCGGGAGCGGCCACTTACGCGGGCTCTTTAAAAATTACGTCAGCGGGGATGTGTGTCTTTAATTTTTGGCGTAGGTACCGAGGAGTAGGTGTATGTGTATATGTAGCTATCCGCGCGCGTGCGTTAATTGCTATAATGGATCACTTTAATGGGCGCAGAGAGAGTATATGGGTTTAATGGTTATTTAGTTATACGTTCTCGCTGGATTAGGTGGAAGTGATTTATTGCTTGTTTTCGTATACTTTTCTAAAATATTCAGCGCGGCCAGCATTTTGCACGGTTATTTTTCAAACGTTAATTGTTCGCCCGAAAAACTGATTCCTAAAGTCATACTTTATACTATGTATGCCATTTCAGTTGAAATGAAAAATTTCGCCAGTGTTTTTCGTATATGATAATTTCCAAATGGAAAGGTCCATTATATGCACATGTATACGTATAGGTGAGAAACGTGTACATATTAAGCGTATTTGAGAACCGAATATTCGGAAAGAGATGAGCTGTAATAACAAGATTATAATTTAATATGATTTCGTAATGGATTTTTCATGGGTACAAAATATTTCAGATGTCTTGACAGCATATTTTTAAGTGCAAAGTGTTAGCAAGTAGCTTTATAATTTATTACGTGATTTTCAGTTCTGGGATCCGGAGCTCGCTAGAATAGCGCGCCGATGGGCTCTGCAATGCAAAATTCACGATAAAGACGAGTGCAGAGATGTTGGTAAATATTGAATGTTAAATTTTGTCCATAGTGCACTGATAATGCGATTAATGAAATATTCGGTAAAATCTTTTGTTCTGATTTATTTTATGAGAAAGTCATATTTTTGTTAATAACTTTTCCTGCCGGCACATATTATTATATAGATTTTAGTTTTTTTTTCGGATTTCAACAAAAATTTTAGAAAAAAAGCTTTCTTCAAAAGCCATCAAAATGGCATTAGTATACATTTAAAGTAGTTGTAAGAATAAATTAAGTTTATAAATTAGCAAATCTTCGAAGATTTATTATCAAGTATAACTCATTTTTATGAGGGGTAATATTGCCAATAAATTTAACCGAATATCTTCCACTGTAGGTGCGGATTTGTACATAAAAATGAAGCTTATCAAATTACATTTATAAAATGAAGCTTATCTTGATTACGTTTCAGTATATTATAATAACAGTATTATTACGGTCTCTAGTATGATAAGTAAATCAATACTTTTACCAAAGGATTTGCAATATTACCTTGTTGATTAAATTTATCATAAAAGTTTTGCGGATTGTCCTAGTCATAAATCTTGACAATATTCTATCTTAAGCAGGAACTTTTTATTCGATATTAAAACTACTGGTAGTTATAGTTTATTATGATGAAATTTG
Organism: Torymus auratus; assembly: GCA_900474315.1. Classification (NCBI taxonomy): domain Eukaryota; kingdom Metazoa; phylum Arthropoda; class Insecta; order Hymenoptera; family Torymidae; genus Torymus; species Torymus auratus. The sequence continues at coordinate 22,120 of UXGD01001810.1, forward strand.
TAATTTTATATTTTAGATGCACGTACAATAATTATTTATATACCCTTTTTTAAGGACCACATTTTACATACACAATATGGCCAAGAGTGAACGGTACAGGATTAAAGAGATTTATCATCATTCTATCATCACACTTATTGACTTTCCACACAGTTAATTTTCCTCGTTTACCCTACTCAAAGCTAAATCATCAAATCTCATATCCCCATTATCACTAACAAATAATACATCCTGAATTACAATCAAACGCAAAAACCTCGCAACGAAACGATACCACGAAAAGAGCCATTAATCCCCTCAAGGCTATACAAACACACACACATAGCCCCGTCAATCTAAATCATCAAACGGATTTTGAAAGCGCGGCCGCGCAATTCACACGACTCCTTGATTGCCAAATGCAACGCGATGAAGATTTCGCCTCGGCTCTCCGGGCTTTATTAAATGGCAAAACAGGTCGCTCGCTCTATACTCGGCCTTTTGACGGCCTATGCGCGTATAATGCGAGCAACAATAGCGCGCTCGCTCTCGCTATATACCGCCGAAACTTTCCTCGTTTATTGTTTCGCGCTCGCACAATGAAATTTCATCGTTATCCGATGGTTAAACTTGCTGCTACCGCGCTGGCTTTCAGAAACCGACGCGCTTAATGGGCTTTGCCACTTCTTTGATTATCAAAAATCCCGAGCTGTTGTGTGGTGGTGGGCTGCTGCTGCTGCCAGATGTGATATAATTAACTGCGCACGCGCGCGCGAGTGCGGAAAAAGGCCGGGATAGTGCGACCCCCCGCGTGTAGGGCTAATTAATGCCAAATTGACCTATATTGAATCGACGCGCGTTTGGGTAATGATGCCGCTCCGCGCTGGTATGCTATACATTTAGTTAATTTTAATCCGATTTGTATAGTATAATTATGGAAAACGGTAATGATCGTTTTTGCGCTTCGGTCATGGTTATATACTTAATGAAAGGGTCGTGTAATCGATCGCAATCAACTTTCCGATAATGCAAAGGTCGAAAGATGGAAAAGTTAGTCGGGTGAATTTCTCTGGGTTATATTTGTGATGATCGTGAAATTTAAAAATAATAAATAAATATTTTTCATTTTATTTCTTTTTTCCTTCATATTTCTCCAATCTAATAAGCTTTTTCGAGCGCGCAGTTACTAACAATTTCGCTCTATTACAATAAAAATTTTATTACTTTTCATATATGTACGTCAAAGTTCTAAAATCCGAAACGTCATTTGCAGCGTTTCCGCAATGATACTCGCTATAAAAATTTGAATATCTCGCTCACGCGAATTCGTTTCAACGCACTGCCTATACGACTATACAATAAAAAAGAATAAAAAAAAAGCGATTAACCATTTCATCCGTCACGTATTACGTCACTCCTGGCGTCCATTCACCTATCATAAATACCCGATTCTCCGTTTCGGATTCTCCCGCGTTCGCAAGTACACCGTACGTGTATATATATAGATACGCGCGTCTATGCAGAAAAAACTATCCATCGATAATGAGCTCGAATGAAAATCGCCCCGAGCGCTAACGAACGATCGCCGAAATCGGATTCCGCTGGCGCCACGGAACCAATTTGCCTTTAGAGGCTCTCTTCCCCCCATCTCTCCTCACGCTTTTTTTCTGCCTCCGCGCGCTGCAAGTAATTCGGAGCGGGCGAATCCATCGATCGATCGCGTGCTACCACCACCTCCCTTTTGACGTTACGGCGGTGGTGGCGAATCAACATATTTGCATAAAAACGACACCCTCGCCCGGTTACACGTACACATAGCGGCAGTTCTCCGGTCTCCTCTTTAAGCGGCTATTTGCAGCCGTAAGGTGTTAGCTGTGGGTGTTTCGGAATTTCGAATGGCGCCACGCCGCTCGGGGAACGGGGGGCTCGATTTTAGAATGGTAATGAGCCGATCGGTTTGGGTGATTGGGGGAGTAGGTCTTTTATGGTTTTCGGAATGTTCAATAATGGCTTTGGGATGTGGGTGTTGTCCTTTTTGTAGGTGGGAAATGAGCCAATATCGTGCCGATGCTATCAGAAAAATTATAATAATGATGAAAATGATATATGAGTTGTACTTGATTAAAAATAACAATTGTTTCTGTGGTTGGTTAAAATTTAAGAGAATTATCATTAAATATGAGTTTATAACGCGTGTATTGAGTTTAACGAACTCCTTGTAACTAACAGCTATATGTAGAGTGTAAACTTTTTGCATAATAAGTTTATTACATCACCGATGTAATTACATTACAGATTATGAGTGAACCGAGATTTATTAGTCTAAATATCTTACGTATACTCATATATGTATAGCAACTTATCATTGATAGGTTTTTATTAAAAATAACCATTCGGAAGTTTATTTTACGATGGTATAAGTGATATTTATATTTTGCGAGATTTTAAGTTTTATTTTACGAGAAAGCGGTTTCGTAAAAGTTGGAAAAAATTATACAATTTGTACTGAACTGTATTCTCAATGTACCAATTAATTTCAAACTTACTGAAACAATTATGTTAAACTTCGTTTTTTTAACATACCTATTACAGAAAATATTGTAAACAGCAATACTATATCTAAATCAAGATAAACACGAATAATGAACAAGTTTTGTTTTTATTTCTAGGACGTATCAACGTTTTTCAACTGATACTAATTCCGTGCAATCGTAATCTTATTTTCAATCCCTTTTTTACCTCTGAGTAATCCCCTTAAAGAGTTAATAACATTTTCATTTAGTTGAAAAATAGAGACCCGTACCCGTGGATTTAAACTAAAAGGCTTTACCGTCTAATACATAAGTTACGTGTTTTGATAAAATTTGCTAATTCATTGAAAATAATTTCTTAATTTCATTGTAGCTTTTATTTCTGTTATATGGAGTGAAACATAAGAGATTAGTAAAATGAACAGAAAGAGCTGAAAATTTTAGTTGTTAAACATTTAAAATTATTATTCTTTCATAAGACCTAAGCTCCATAAAATACCACCATTCATTATTTTACAATTATGTTTCAGAGATTATATTCCTAAAAATTTAATAATAATATTCATTTAAAATGTCGCTATTAAATTCAGATATTTTTTCAGTTGTTTTTGAGAGCTTAGAATACGGAAATTTATTAAACGTAAAAGTAAAGCTCTTCTTTTGTTAATCTACTTTAATAATCGCAGTTATCTCTGTTATTACATAAATATTTGCCAACTTAAAATAAAAGGAAAACAATTCTCCAAACAAAATAGCTTACGTTAACAGAAGTAAACCCATTGGTCCGAACCAGAGACGCGGATCTCTCTCTCTTTTTTTTTTTACTAAAGACTCTCCTCTAAAGTTTCAGCGAATCCAGTGACAGCTGAGACCGCGTGCACTTTCGTTGTTAATACACCAACACTTTACTCATTAGTACAGCGCGATGTAAATGTAAATTTGTCGACCTCTTTTGGAATTCGCATCACCGCTATACCTTTATAGGTATACGTTTCTTTTAATCCGCGACACTCAAAAAACTTTAACAACTCGGATAAAATTTCGTAAAGAGAATAATAAAAAACCGGTCTCTCCACGAGCAACTGACGTCACCAAAATCATTCCATTATATCCTCCAGCACACTTCTGACGTAAACACATACACAAAAGCTACACGCGAAGTGTCCCAACGAAACCGCCCACTTTTTCCCTTAAAAATAAAAATAAAATTTCGATCCTCGCCTTTATACACTACACACCGTCGCCTTTTCTCCTTTAAACCGTCGACGAGTCAAAGAAAGCTCCCCAACCCCACAGGAATCAGCATATTCCTTTGCGATGCTAAACCGGCGTATTGTTTCCTGCCGCAGAGCGATTCTCCGTGCGGCAGAGTGTGAGCGCACTGGACCTCGTGGAGGCGGGTAACCGCACGGCCCTCGAGCGGCTCGAGTTCCACGTCGGCAGCTGGCTCGACGACGATGACGTAGGCTACGATCGCCCGTCGGGATTGCTCGGGTGAGAGGTTTACCTTTTCTTTTACCTTTTTATCTCACTCCCCGCTAAAAGCGGCCCCGGCCGTATAACTCCGCATCTGCCAAGAGGATGATTTCCAACGTCGGAGCGTGTATATATATATATAGAGAAACGTCGATCTGGTTTTATTTCTGTTTTGGCTTTTATGCCTGATTGAACGAGTACGCGGCCGCGGGAGTGCGCTGCACGGCGCGCATTTCAATTTCTTTTACGTCCTTCTTCCACTGCTGCTGCTGCTGCTTCTTCTGCTGTACACGCGAACAGGCTTTTAATCGGACGCTTATATGGGATGGCTGAGAGTGGGGCCTGATTTTGAATGAGGTTTTCGAGCTGAGGTTAAGTGGAAATTTTAGTATATACATTATAGCCGTCTGGCTGAAAATATACATTGACGCAATGGTCTATATTTGAATAACTACCTGCTATAAACTCCCTTATCAGTCGACCAACTGTTTAATTACGGGGCTTAGGAGGTAGCTCTGTAGTTTGCCGTGAATAATTTTATAGCTTTCAGCGATATAATCATTTTATAAAGTGTCGTGGTACTCGTAGTCGACCGTATGCTCGTGAATTTGAAATGTTATATATTTTGTGCCTTGAGTACTAACGAAAAAAAGTCGGTAATGTTGCAAACCTTTAAGTGACTAACTGTTTTATCAGCCCGCATGATGCATGCTAATATTTATCAGTTATACTTTGGCTCTTGAATTCAGATTTTTCTTTTTAATGTGTTTATTAATAAGGTTCGCGAATATATTCTTGGTAATGAAACAATCAGAGGACATTTTTAATGAGAATAACTGTTATAATATTAATATTAACCGATGAAATATATATTATAATATAAAAACATGATGTTTACATACGGTGTATGAATATTCCCGTAATAAACTAAATGCAGGCAAATGTTTGCCGATAAATATACGAATATATCCTGGTTGTCGCATCGCGCACGATACATTTAACGTTTGCACGCGACAAATGTAAATACCAACCATATAAGCACATTATTAAAACACTTGCGCTCATGCAATCAAAATAACACGGCTCATTAAATGTCAATTTTTATTGCAATACACACACGCGCGCGCGCGCGAGCGCACACAAACACGAAAGATATAAAAGTATATATTGAAGTAAAGGGTTTAATTAAGCATCTCGAATCGACGACCCTTCTTCCGCGTCACGAACGTCGTGCACTAAGCAATCGAATCAAAGAGCCAAACGCGTTTCGCACCTTTTCACACGTATATATAGCAAAAGCGATCAGAGAGTCGCTTGCGCACGCATGCAAAACCTTCTTTGACTTCAAAGCTCGTACCGCGCCACACTAACACTCTTTCTCTCGCATTTTTCGCCGACGTGGCTCGAAAAAAAAACTTTCGCCTGGGTCACGTGTGTGTATACAGAAGGGGTCGATCCGAGGAATATACACAGCAGAGTGTCGCGCGGATGCGCGCTTATCATTCTTATCAAATGACACTCGAGGCGTCTCTTTTTCCCTTTACCTTGACGTCGCCTCCACCACCGTCGAGTTCGAGTTCCTATAGTATCGCCCACTGTAAGGCTTTTGCGCCGTCGGCGGCAGAGACGACAGGGGCTCCCAAGTTTATGACGAGACGTCTCATTTACAATTTAACGACGCGTGCGGCTCACAAGGGATTTTCGGGGAGAATTCACGACGCTTTCCATTTTTTTTTACTCCATGATACCTCACCCCTCATTCTTCTTGCCTTTTGCGGGTGGAGCGCCGCGTTGTGCTTTTGTCGAAAAGTCGATTTCCGAGGGGCGGCGTTTGAATTTTTCGAAGCGCGCCGCGGGGTCGTGTGTAAAGGCGCGCATATAGTCGAGAGCGTTCGCCTCTCTTCAAGGGAGTAGAATCGATGTCGGATTAAAGGATATGTCAGTTCGCCGAGCGTGACGCAATGGTTACAGCGCGATTCTGCAGTCGCGGAGCTTTTTTTTTGTCCCGCGGAGAGAGATTGGATTGTTCGGTTTTTGTAAGATTTTTTTTTTATATTTTTTTATAACGCGCCGTTATTATATAACTCCGGAGTAATGTATATAGCAGAAAGAATATTATTGATATTTATTGTGGAGTTATAAAGGATCGATTGGATTGAGATTTAAACTTATGGAGACGACCAGTAATTTTATCTTCATTCACGAAATAGTTTCTCAGATGTGAATATAGACACATATTTTACAAAAGATATTTAAATGCTATTATTAAGTTTACAACTTCAGAAATGATAATAGTCTATCGTAGACGTTATTTCTATGAATATTTTTTATGATAAACTATAATTATATATAATTATTCTGCTAAATTTAAATCTATATTTACGAATAAGTGATGCTTACAGTATTCAAACAAAATTTTAATAATCAAGTATTACAACTACTAAATTTGAAATTTATATCTGTAATAACAAACTTTGCAACAGTTTCCACCACCTCGAGTCAATAATAAAATAAAAAATTAACATCATAGGCCGGTCATATCCATTTATACGGACGAATAGAGATAACATTATTCGTCAGACAGCACAAACGCCTCATGCCATCTCCTATAAAAGCACGTTATACACCGTCAAGGTATTCGCTTGACGCTACGCCGTCAAACTAAATAACCATAAACTACCGAGTAAAAAAAAAAATATCCACTGCTCTCGCGAACCGCATCTCTCGGCCGTCCCATCAATTAAGCTCTTCTCGGAAGCTCCGACATATACGCAAGCGTAGCGACGAGAGAGTATCATCGCGTACAACGACCACGAGAGAGCTGCTCGCATCGCGTCAGCGTATATATACCTACCAACCCTCTCTCTCTATGTGTAACTCGCGCAAGTACCGAGCGCAAAATTCATTTGCCGACTGACTATATATGTATATACACAGGGACGAGGCGGCAGGCCTGGCGACGCCGTCGGTGACTAACGTCGGCTGCGGTCGTGCAACCTACAGCTGCTGCGCCTTATACGCCGGCAAGGGCGGCGACGTAGCCGGTAGTAGCAGCAGCAGGGTCGAGGCGCTGGTATGCAATTACGGGCCGATCGAGACGGAGCTGGATGCGGTCCCCCGGCGCTGCGAGACGCCCAGCCCCCTGTACAGCGAACTTTGCCGTAAGTTGCCCGGCGCCAGCGCGAAATTCGATTGCTGACTATGTGGACGAGGGAGTGGAGAGAGAGAAGGGAGATCGCGCTCTGCGCACGATCGAGTCTGGGAATTTCGTGCAGAGAGCGATGGGAAACGACGCGACACGGTTGATGTGCGTTGCGGAGAAATTTATCGGGACGAGTATATGGCGCGTCGCGCGAGAGATGTTTTGTAGATTCGGGCGAGGGGAGTTTAATTGCATCCGCCGAGAGGTTAAAGATTAATGATTTGGGGTGATTATTTTGGGGGAGTGGAATCTGAGTCGTGTATATTGGAGGATGCTGAACATTGATTTTCGGTGGAAAGTGGTTGTTCATTAATTTTGGGATGAACAAATTTTTTAGTACTTATAAGTAACTTTTGTCTTGTTTGAGTTTATAATCGGTAGCTGTTGGGCAAGTAGACTCGGTGGCTTAGTTGAGGTTTGCATATGGGAAGTTCGCGTGAATATTTATAATTTTTAATAATAATTAACGTAGTTAATTACGCTACAGTTAACAGCATGTTCATATGATAAAAAGTAATCAGAACAATGCGAAGCTAATATGATAAGGAACTTTATTGAAAGTTTGACATTATGAAGTATCTATATAGCTATACCATAATTAAAATTTGTAAGAGCAGAGTATTACATGAATTATTATATTAATAATAATTTATGTATCCCACATAATGAACCGTTATTCATATTACTAATGTTCAGATTATATAATAAATTGCTTTAATTCAATCATAAAATCAATATTCAGCGCGGAGATTACCAGAAATAAAGTCATATTATATGTTAAATAGTATTTAAATAATTTCAATTACATTAAAAGCTGAATATTACACATCGCTCGGATATAATTCAACTACAGATTAATCACTCTCCTTGCTTCCTCGTACACCATTACTAAAATCAACTTATGCATCAGAATATATATACAATCGCAATTCATCTCGGCGAAGCGCGCTCAGCTCGGTCTGAAAAATTTTCCGAAAAAACGACGTAAAGCGATAAAACGAGGAAAAAAGGGGGGTAGGACGGGTTGGGTAAAGAAAAAAGCTCACGGTCGAAGAGAAAGGAAGTGCCCGGACTCGTTAGAAAGCGATCGATCTTCCCCCCTTTGAGTCTGTCCGTGACGCAGGAAATGGCGTCTTTTGGCCGCTCTCGCGACGCTCGCTAAAATAGATTAAATCTGTCAGTGAAGTTGCAGGAGGAGGGATTTTCGCGGCAAAAGTCGGAGGAGAGCTACCGCGACGACGTAGACGACGAGGAGCTTCCTTTCCGGATGCACGAGGAGCCGGGCTGGTGGCTAAACGCGGGAAGCTCCGCCGCCGCCTTACCGAGCTGCTATCCTCCTCTTTCTCTACTCGGGATGCTGCTGCTGCTGCATAGGGCTCTCATGTAGCGAGCCCTCTTCTCGCCGTGAGGGAGGAAGGAGACTGTCTCCGGCAGTAAGTCTTCGGAGGGGAAATTCTTTCTGGAATTTTGTCATTACGCAAATTGTCTCGATAAAGCCACGGCGCTCGAAATATACATATAACTGTTGCTCTTGTTCGGCTGTTTAGAGCTGTTGTTGTATATATGAGATGGTGTATTGTGTATTGTGCAAATTTAAGTGGCGATATTGTACACTCGCAAACAACGTAGTCCGAGAAGAATGTTTTTAAACTTTGACGAAGTGAAATTAGCGCGGATTAACATTTAATTTGTTATTAAAATGTATG
>UXGD01001811.1:0-31006 GCA_900474315.1 Torymus auratus
TATGTATGTATGTATGTATGTATGTATGTATGTATGAAACCAAATTTTGTCCCCGTCATAACTCTTGAACGGATGGACAGAATTAGCTGAACTTTCGCATGCATCTTAGGTATGGGTTAACTTAGAACTGATTAAATTTTGAAGTCGAATGGATGACTTTGTGGTCTTCTTAAAAAAAAAATAATTTTGCAAAAGTTTTTTTTTTCAAAAATAATTTTTTTTTTATTTGTTCGAAAGATATGCAAAATGGAGGCCGATATTCTTAAAGTACATTTGATTTTCTTCTGAACTATGTATTTTAAAACTACTCACCAGTTATTTTTGACTTAAAATCGCGGATTTGAAAAAATACCTACTTTTTAGGAAAATTAACTAATTTTATGAATTATAAATTACTTTTTTGTATCACATTTCAAATGGAGACCGATATTCTTAAACTATATTCGATTTCCTGCAATTAATTTATAAATTCAATGAATAGCATTTGACAATCCCTTAAACTTTTTAATTTCCAATTTAATAATTACTACATAACTATTTTAAATATAATTTTCTAGTTCATTTTGAATAATGTATTTATAAAAAATAAGATATACAGAAAAAATGAAATTTTATATTAAAATACACATTTAAAAAAATTATTTGATGCTCTTTATCAATTCTCTTTGAGAAAGCAGTATGCTAAAGCAGTTAACAGCGATTTTTTAATGATATTTACCTCGTTGATAAAACGCTCATTGTTGATGTCAGCCAGAAAGATGCTCTTCTTACGGTACTCGCTTTCTCGGATTGGATCGTGCCAGTACTCGGCTTGGACTAGATTACTCTGGATGTACCTGAATTAAAAAAAAAATGATAATTTTAATAAATTCATTATAGGTATGTGCAAATCCCATCAAAGTTGCGACAACATCCAAAATCACAATTTGAAAAATTTTTTTCGAGCACACCTTCGGGGCCCGGGTTTTCTTATTTATTATAGTATATAAAATGAAAATCCGCAGTTGAGCATCGTCCATCAAGTTGCCTATTTTTTCTAGAGCAACTTCTTAAACGCCGAAAAGGCATAAAAATTCAGAAATCGCATGAATCAGCAGCGTCGCGATTTTGAGAGCATTTTTATGCCTCTTCGACCTTCAACTTGAAACCCTTGTAACTTTTGAAGGAATCAACATTTTTTAATTTAAAAAAAAAAGAATTAAAGCTCTTTTTCTACAGTTTTAATTTCTTTTTTGAAACTTTGAGTAGATCAATCCTGGACTAAATGGCTGAGGTTTGAAGAGAAGAGCATTTTCTGACATTTTCTTAAAAAGTAAGAAGTTGCTCTAGAAAAAATAGGCAAGAAAAACCGGGCACCGAAGGTGTGCTCGAAAAAAATTTTTCAAATCCTGATTTCGGGTTTTGTCACAACTTTGATGGGATTTGCACATATATGTTTATATTAAAATACGTTCATTAGAAACTATTTAACTCCATTTTTTTTCTAAATAAATAAAAACACAAAGCTACCTAAAATTTAGAAACAGATCCCAACCAAGTCACTCACGTCCCACCACCGTCCTATTACACCATAAGCATACACACCAACCCAACGTAACATAACATAATATATACAGACCGACAGACGCACGCACGTGTATGCGTCACGCCTTACTTGTAATAGGCCGCGTAATGAAGTATTTTGCGCAACTGGTTGCACAGGTTGTTCTGGAGCGCCTCGCAGTTCGGCAGCCCGTAGACGCCCTGGTGCTGTCCGCCCAGCGAGATCAGGTTCCTCATCGGCGGCGTAGGACATCGCTGCGCCACCGCTCGTCTGCAATAATTTCGGGGCGTAACGGTATAAAGACCAAAAAATGTAGGAGAAATGTTGCTGCCTTTGCAGTTGTAAAGGAAACATAAATGTAATTATTTTTTTATTTTGAAATACTTGATTTTTAAAACGAATCAAGGTAGATTAAAATAATTCAAAATAGTCAAACTAGTAATTTTAATGATATCGATAAAGTGTACCTACAGCCAATATTTGAGCTGATTTCATAATTCTGAAGACTACATTTTAATCCTCACCCACGAACGAGTTCCGTTACATAAACGTTTGAATAACGAATTTGAAAGGCGCGCGAAATATCTTCTTGATTTTTCCACTTGGAATGAATATTAATGTGGAATTATTATTTAAATCCAAGCACAAGTCACAAACTGATTTTTACACTCACAGAAATTGTCCGCCTTGCGAGAACCCAATAGCGTTATACCCATTCCTCATGTCATCGTCCTGGGCGAGCTCCTCGCAGACCTGCTTCACCTGGACATTCACGTTCCTGAAGTAGCTGTTCTCCACGTCCTGCAGAGAAAACAGTGAATCAACAATGAGCTGTCTATAGATTATCTAATTCACCTTATTCGTATTTACGACGGATAAACAATAGGTGCGCGCGCGCGCGCAAATATGAATCACAGACCTCGGCGACGCTGTTGCCGATCTTGATGGACTTGACGTAGACGTCCGGCAGGCGTTCCTCTATAAGCCGCCTCACCTCGCCGATGCTGTACGACGAGCAGCAATTGTCCCCTGCAATAATGCACAGTTCATTAAACAGAAATTCATCAAAATTTCTCCGGAAACATGCGCGGGCTGTAAATTTAGATTTCCCCGCGTGTATAAAAGCGTGACAAGCGCGTCGCGCGTTACATAAATCCATCATTATGTATCGACTTTCGCCCGAAAAAATTCGTATCGATAAATTAAAAAACTTGAAAAAATAACACACTTACCCATGCCATGCCAGATGACGACCGGCAGCTGCGTCGAATTATTATTATTGTCGCTGTCCGAGGACGCATCGCAGAAGAGGAAGACGAGGACGCACAGAGGCACCACCGCGAGGAGAAAGAGAAACAGTGAACAACGGGTCATTGCGCTCCCGTGGGTGTAGGTATATATGTTCCGTTATTGCTGCTGCTGTGCTGGTGTCCTCCGCGCGCGCACGCGAAAACTGCAGTGGGTTTCTGTGGACAATATTAATTTGCCTCCACGAGCGTTGCAGTGCAGAGCGCGAGGTGCGGACTTTCGCGGAACTTGTGGCTAGATAGCGGGCGCGGCTGCCGGAGTGGAGTGACTGGAAGTCGGTGCGCTTACGTGAATGATGTGGATGAGTAACGTCGGTTGGTAAGACGGGAATCTATAGCTGAATCTATGTGCGATGGTAATTTGGTACGAACTTTTTAGGGTAAGTATAGTTCCAGAAGAAAAATATGTGCCATGGAATATGAGATGACTTTTCAAGTGGTAAAAATTTTAATTAATTTTGTTTAAGCTATTGTTGTTTTGATACTTTTAATTATATTTTAGAGACTGAAAGAGTAATAAGGTTACTGTAACTGTAGGTAATTATAATCGGCCACCTTACGCTGAAAAGTTGTTGTATGTTTCTACAAGCACGTTTGAGATCTATCAATGAAGTACATTTAAGAACGCACCAGACATAATATTCACTTTACAGAAAGTCAAACCGTAAAATGAGCGTTTTGAAAATAGCAGATCTGGCCAATGAATATGAAGTTGCAAAAAAAAGTTTTTCTCACTTTTTGTATCCGGAATATATATATATACTTTTTAAACCACAATGTATTTTAGGCCTAAAGGCCTGTTATTATATTAAATAAATACAAATACAAATTATCATTTTTAATTTAGAGCAAACCTCAGATAAACGATTTGGGGATTAATCATCCTCCTACTGTCACATTCTAATTGCTCAACTCTGCACGTTTTTATCACACCAAAAATAAATGAAAATGAAGAGCGCTATAAAATGCATAGAGTAACGTCGAATTCGATTCAGAGTAGCCCTCTTGCTCGACAGGAAAGTCACTTTTAATAAATACTGAAAATAAGAGTTTCAGACATGATTATTGAATTTAGACATAAAGGATTACGCCAACTAATTTATAAAATTGACTGTTAAACAACAGTATAATCTTTATGTGAATCGTCAAAATTTTCGTTTTCCTCTTAACACATAACTGTTTCTACTTCGGGTATTTGAGGATCAGCACTTCTTTTTAAATTATAACTGTTTGAATGAGGACCTCCATTGTTTGAATGATTCTGTGCAACCTTACACAATTATTGTAGTATTTTTTGACAGCATGGAAGTTTCTTCTGTATGTATCATATGACATCCTAGCATACTTTTTTAATGTTTGACGATGGAGTTTTGTTGTATCAATCATATAATAACAAACCTCAATCCAAATGGGGTCATTATAAAATTATATATCATTGATGGTTAGTGACTTATCAAACATTTCTAAATCTCGATTTTTGAAAATAAATATTTGATGTATTATTGAATAATGCGTCAGCGATGTTTTTGTCAACAAAATATCTCTTGTTAAACTTATCATGTTGACCCATTTTTTTCTGTTTACTAGAATTAACTACTGGACTAATCAGTGAGAACACAGTGAATTCTATCTCAGACACATAGTAATTCATCAGTTTTGGCACAGTTATATATTCAATGATAAATTTTTAATAGAAGGATGAAAATTTCCATCTAGTGGTAGATTAATACTAATCGAAATATTAGTTGTTTGTGTGCCTACAATACAAGAACTGTTTTATTGCCAAGTCTCTTTAAAGCCATACACCGGGAATTTCTTTTTATTTTTTACTGTTATTAATTTCACTTTTATAATATACAGCGCATGCATAGATATATGAAAAAAAAATCAAAAATAAAAACTAAAACTTGCTAATTAAATTAAAAAAAAATATCTCGTTTCTCCAGAGACTCAAAGTTCGAGGTTTTTAGCCTGGGCGGCAGACGCGACGGCGGCACTCACATATAGACCGAAAGACGCTTCTCCGATCGACCAGGTTAAACTGACTGGACAGCGATCCGGATCACTGGATGAGGGACGAGATATCCAACGTCATACCACTTGATGCCAGACGTCGGCATTCAGATACTGCAGTCTAATTTGACTAAGGTGACGCACCTGACCGACCGAGGAAACGAAATAAATTCCAGCCAGTGCTTCACTGATTCCGTATGGTTCGTCGAGATATCGTCGTCGCTCGGTGAGTACACTACATTTCGCAAAAATAAGGTACTACTTAAAAACAACGAAAGTTATTTTAAATCTGCATCGCAGGCAAAGTCAGCATCTGCTACTCGACTATGCGAAAACAGACGGAACTCCATTGCCGAACCAAACGCATGGACAACGAGATCCACCTAACGGCCAGCCTCGACGTGGGTTACAACATCGAATCCACGACTGCTCTCCACTTACGCAAAGCCGACAAAATCGTATTACTAACACTAGAAGGTGTCCGTCAATAAAGCAGTGTAAGAGGCACAGAATGCAGTTTTGCTCGAGTGGCCCGACGGCATCGTACAAATCGTCAAACATATCGACGTCGACGCCAGATGCCTTCCCAGTAGAAATGAATTTTGTGCCAAAAGGTGCCAATATCGTACCTTACCGTGCCAAAACTGTGTCAAAACTGTACCAATATTTTGATACACCGTGCAAAAACTATAGAAAATTGAGACTTTTTGCCCGCTTATGGCACAGTTTGGCACAATATTGTCGCAGTATAGTACAATATGGGCACAGTTTACCATAATCAAAATTAATCAAATTTTTGACAATTTTTTGCACACTCTCAGCACAGTTTGGTACAATATTGGTACATAGTGTGACACAGTTCAACAAAATATTTCGCTATAATACGCGAAAATTGAGTAAACAATTTATCAAGCTGTGCCAATCTATGTCATAACTATACCAATATAATGTCAAACTGTGCCATTATCGTGTCAAAGTGTGCCAATATTGTGTGTCAAACTGTGCTAATATCGTTTCAAACTGTGCCATAATGCTAAAAAATTGAGTAAAAATCCTGTCGGAAAATTGCCAATAGCAAACTGTGCCTATGTTGTACCAAACTATGACAATCTGTGCCAAACGATACCATAAGCGTGCAAAAAGTCTGAATTTTCTATAGTTTGGCACGGTATGGCACGATATTGGCAGATTTTGGCAGAAAATTTATTTCCACTGGGGCTTATACCCAAAAGCGAATTTTACCTGAGCTTGTACCAGGAGAAGGATTAGAACAACAGCGCGTGCGTGTATTACAAGTGTGACGTGGAGGTGAGAAAACTCGTCGTACCATCGATGATTAACAGGTGTTTCGAGAGCAACTCGACGAGTGAATGAGAAAAAATAAAGAAAAGTACGCATATATATATATAAGGCCATGTGGTATATTTGCGATGAATAAAACTTTATTTTCACTCAACAATTATACATGCTACAACAACGGCTATAAGAACCGGAAGAAAATCATGTGGGACGTAATGATGTAATAATAATAATAATAACTGAACAAGAAATCATAGTATTATATTTTTTTTTCTTTCATATTATATAGAAGTGTAGACGAAAGTATATATATATAATATATATATCTATATATTTTTAGTTGCATAAAAATGATTGAATTATGTTTTTTGTTTTCTTTTACTGTAGACACATATATTTCTCATTTCTTTTTTTTATACTGTATAGTTTACATCGATATGTGGATAACAGGAATAATTTTTCTTAGTCTCGCCTCTTCTCGTTTTTTCTCAATTATTTTTGTTTTGTCCTTCCTCGAACATCGTCCTATAAGTATATATATTTTTGTGCATATATATGCATGATCGCGCATCCTCTCTTTCTCTCGCTCGCTCCCTTTTTCTCCCTCTCTCGCTCTCGCAAAAACGGAACAACCAAAATACGCGTGTCTGTGTGTGCGTGTACTGTACCATTATGAGAGTGTACTGGGTCTCTGTGTGCGTGTGTGTCTCGTCGGTACTGTCTGTAGGTATATAGGCTACATATCGCTTTATATTTTTCGCTTCCAACATTAACCCATCGCGTAAGCCTAATTATATTTACATTGTGCTTGTCGACGAGGTCTCTCCACATTCTCCGTATTACACACGCGTGTGTAATTTTCGCGCAATTGCAGCCTTTCGTGCCCCACGTCGTCGTCGTGGTTGTCGTATATATGGGAGCGAGCGCGAGGCGCACGTTAAGATCGATGCGCGCAATTTAAATGGTAATACGGGGAAATTATTATATATACACTCCGTGAGTGAGAGACGCGTCTTTTGGACGGCTCGTTAAAAGCTGGGAAGGGTTGTAAGGAATGGAGGAAAAATCAGGCGGTAACTATCAATCTTTCAAAAGGTGACGAGATCTTAAAAATCGCCTCGCGCCGCTCCGCGCGTCTAAAGTCTCTATAAGCACCAGACGTGCTTGGAGTTTTTGCTTTCACTCCCCCATTCTTTCCCTTCTTTCTCACCTCTCGCGCGGACACGAAGTAGGTTTTTTTTATTATTATTTATACAAAATTATCGTTTACATAGACAGGTACTGGATTTTCTCGGATAGTGCGCGACTGCCGGGGCCTCGCTCGTCAATCTCTACGTGAATTATTTCCAAATTATAACAAAGCTTATTATCCACAAGTTTTGGGAATGCTGTATATTAATAGTTTCGGGGTAATTGTTACTAGTGCTCAGAAACTCGTTGTTGCTGTCGGTGTATAATATAGATGCCGAACGATTAACGCCCGAGGCTCTGGCGCACGAACTATTTCTTTCTTTCTCTTCTTGGTATACATAAGCGTTTTAGATTCGTTTCTCATCCTTCATATAACAGTCTCTCGTTAAATCTCTAAGAATAACAAGCGTAAAGTTTATTTGGTTTGCATCTTTTCAAAAACAAAAATATTCCCTCTCTTCTCTTATAACACTACAGCGTTATACTTTCTTGCTACCGCCAACAATTCGCTGTATCAATTCCGTTTATATCGCCCCCCCCCCCTCTCTCTCTCTCTCTCTTCGTTTCTCACTACCATACTTTAGTCACAAGAATTGCAAAAGAACGAAAACCATTTCTAAATATCTATAGAGTTGGGATTTAGGTCAATTTTTAATAAGCATAATGCTTCGATTGGAAGTCTATCACTAATGTAAATAATAATTCGTATTCATGTATATTTAACAATCTGAAAAGCAGAATATTAATGTAGAGTCGATTCGAATATAAAAAAAAATGATTTTACATATGTATGTATTATACAAATACATACTATGTAATTATAAATTATACGTTTGATTATACACCGTATTTTCCAGTCGAAAAATCAAGCGTAACAATCGCACGCAAAATATCTTGGCGGACACATCAACGAAAATTGCCGTTATCTTTTCTTTTTTTTACAGGGTTGTTTAAACGTTAAATAGATATATAAGTGCGATGCAATCTGTGTCGATTTTTCGTGGATGTGCGTTCGTCAGATTGAGCGGCGTGTGTGCATGTGTGTGTGTGTGTGTGTGTGTCTGTATGTATATCTCTGTGGGTATACACGTGTCAGCGTGAAAAGTAACTAATCGTCACAGGAGACTGCAAAACACGTAAACAAACTCATAATGTTGATCCTCACGTCTAGCCTAGAAAAATTTACTGTTCCCACGATTGATCGACTCGGTTCGGTAAAATGTGTGAGCAAAATCTCCGTTTATATATTATTATATATATCGGCAATTAAATAACTCTCGATCATTTAGTATTTTTAGCCTCAATTTTTTTATAATATTTACATAAAGAAATTACGCGTTCAAAAAGTATCCGGCTTGAAAATATGTCTTTTTTTTCTCGTTTACGTATAGATGTTGCTCACGCGTAAAAGTCTACTTTATTATATTTTATAAAAAACACGATCAAGTTTTAATAATACTGTTTCATTGTACGTAAAAACTACTATACCGTCTTATTATGCTGGGAATGTGAAAAATATCAACGGATTGTTAAAAAAAAGAGAGAACTATGCTACAGAATGTGATTTCCTAGCGGATTAACGAATACTAACATTTGTTATACGTATGATTCGATAAAAATCATTAGGTAACACTCTTAGGCTTGCTCCGACTTGAATTCGAGGACCCTGCCAATAAAATTCTATCAAGATTTTTTAAGAAATTTTTGATCCCACTTAATAAATCATGATACCTATTACTCGCTAAACTTTTTAATGTACTAATCAAGACTAAACGTGTCCTCGAACTGTCTTAGCCTCTTCTTTACAATTAACAAAAATTATTCGTAAAGATCACCTCTTTCATCTCTCTTCACGCCACGTATGATTATAAGAAAAATGACTAAAGTATGGTATACGCGCGATATTATCATCGTCGAGATGAAATACACAGTTACACGAATAAGAAGTTATCCTCCTTTCCCTGTCTTCTCGCGTATGTGTGTGTCTATGTGTATATACGTGTTTGCATGTATACATATGAGAGTATATGTGTACGTGTATACCTACATATTCCTGTTTTTCGTTTCAACATTTAGAGAAAAATATATACGACTCGATCGTTATATATATAATAAATCCTTTCTTTCCCCCCTTCATCCTCCTCCTGTCTCTCTCACCCTCCCCCACCGTTTAAAATTTAGCTTATATATATTATTTTCCCCCGCGAAGTGCATCATCTACCGTTCGATTTTCTCCTATATTTTTTACACAATATGCGAAGGTTCGTCGTCGCGAGCATACACACGCGCCCGCGCGTTCAATTTCATTATACAAGAGGCAGCGGGCGGCAACAAAAGGAAGCGCTCTCTCTTTCTCTCTCTCTCTCTCTCTCTCTCTCTCTCGTCCTCCGTGGATTGATTAATTAACTGAAAAATACGCGAGTGATTATCGCTCGTGCGTGCGCGCGTGTATGAGAATACGTACGTACGTTTATTCTCTGTTATTCTCTGCTGCAGCTGATACTCCTCCACTTCTTTTCTCGTGCTTCATTTTTTCTATACTGTTTCCTTTTCTCTCTTTCTCTTTCTCTCTCGGTCACTCGGTCGCGATCATCATGCATTAACAACTGATATAGAGAGGAAGAGAAAGAGAGAATCGAAGTGTACTCTGTTGTGCAAACGCAATGACCAAAAGCCATCATAGTGTGCATTTTTGTGTGTCTGTATAGTTCGACGAATTTTCGAAAATGATTATTGTTGTTCTTGTAGCTCACTTTACATATACACATATGGTGACATGAGATAACGAATAGCTCGTAAATCGAGAACGGAGAATTAAAATATAATATACAGTTTCGACATTAACATTATTTATCGCCTATATGCTCGCCCCCTCTGCCCATTTATTGGTTCCTCTTTCGCCCATTCTTGCTTCTTATTCCTCATACTCTTCATTTTTTTTGGTTTTTATATTTTATTCGTGTGCTTTAATGCAGGTTCAACTTAATCGAACAATTGTTCAAAGTAAACCTACAATCTATATGATTCAAGAGAAAAATGCATAGTCAGTCGTTTTCCATAACATTGAACTCAAAGACCCACTCGAACAACGAAAATCCGAGATTTGAACTAATAAAGTTTTCGTATAAGACTTAAATGCCCTTCCCTTTCTCAAAAATCGACGCGCAAATAAAAAGTGGAACGCAACCCACTGCACGTATAAATCGACATGTATTATATAATCACTATGTCGCATCGTGGAAGAAACATAAGCCCAATATGACTAGAACGGAAAAAGGAACGCCGTAGGTACGCATAAAACCCGCGCGAATAAACTAAAAGAAATGAAATACTGAATCACTCCATCTTCTCCTCCTCCACCTCCTTGTCGATTTTCTCCCTCGTCCTTCTCCTCGAGATATCCATCCCGGCCCGCGGCGTCGCCGCTTACTGCCGCAGCTCTGGAACAGAGGAAAATAGAGGTAAAGATGATGACGATGAGCGTTAGAGAGTAAGAGTGAGTTTATTCGCTTTTGATGGCGATGGGAGAGAATGAGGAAATTATGTTGTTAGGATGTGCAGCTGCGCGTGCGATTAGTCTTTTGTGGGGGCGGAATGTGTTTACGCGATGAAGACGTAAGTAGTTTGATGGATCTCGTACGTGCATCAGAGATTCTTAATCGAATCGGGAACGCGATAGAAAATTATGACGCAGGTGTATATACGAATATATATTTGTTTTCGAGGACTATTAACTTAACGATTCGCTCGATTAAAAAAATAGCGTCACGGTCAATCAATAACAGCACATTAGTTCTACTACTACCCCCTGAGCTTTACAACTCTACGCTATATACGTTATACCTTTTATATATTTTCAAGGAAAATAATTACAGATGCGGGTGCACGAAACATTGATTAAATATAACCCGCACTGACGAGGAAACCGCGTAATACACTTGCTCCAAAAAGCGAAATCGTACAAATATCTCGCGCATTTTCGTAACAGTTGTTGTCCGAAAACTTTATTGCACGAGAGAGGGGGTGGGGGGAGTAGCGCGCGTAAATTTATCAAGAGGGCCGAGAGAGAGAACGAACACAACGGGCCCAACGAGTAATAAAGTAATGGAGGGCGGGCTAATGAATTATGTAAATACCCGACAAGATAAATTCGGCAATGAAGTGCAGTGCGCGTGCGCAGTCGACTAATCGGTTTAGACTTTGCGTTGATTTTCTAGGGACCGGCATCTCACAAATAGCCGTGTTTTGTGTGTGTAATTATTTTCAAAGAGAGAATCGCATGGGTGTATAGTATTTGACAATCGGGAACGGACGGATAACCCAAAGCTTTCGAACATTAAATAATCCTGCAGGTGGACGCTATACCAGATCGGCTCCGCTGGAATTACAATTTTCATCCGTAAATTGGATTTTACATCCGCAAAAGCGCTCAAAATATCCGAGTGGGCAGCAACTTTCGTGAAAAATTGTTTGCGAAAAATTGTTCACGAAAATACGCAAAGACAGCGGTTTAAAAGAGGCGATCACGGCGGGAGATGGGATAAAAATTGCAGAAAAGCAATCGCCTCAGGTACAGAAGGGTAATAAAGATTTCATGGATAAGCGTATAAACGGAGTTGGAGTAGGAGAAAGGAAATGAAAGAGGCACCCGACAATTGATTGAGATCTTGTGGTTTTTAAACGCTCACGCTGTGAGTACATTACTTGCGCGTGGGGGAATAAAACAGCTAATCTGTCTTGTATGGATTTGTGGCGGAGATTTATGGTAAAGAACGCGGTTGATTAATGCGTTATCACCGGGGAGATAATAAAACATGCCAGTATGTCTGCAGAAAACATTAGGTGATGGCGACGCTGTAACGTACTCGCGTGTGTATATGCCATATTTATATACTAATGATTTCGATTCTGAATTATGAGTTATTCAGGATATATGGAGATTTGGCCATTGAAGCCTCGTGACAATGGTTAGATTTGTTTACAAGTGTGTGTGTGTGTGTGTGTTGGCGGTATACATTTATGACAGAGGATGATTGTGGGTGTGTCCTAATACGCTGATGGTTCTTTGAGTACAATATATATTACATGACATTACTTATGTAAATGATGGATTTCTACTCTACTATACGAGCAATGCAGCGAAGTAAGATTACAATAGAGTGTAGGGGAAGTATTTGAGAAATGATAAGTGACGGCATACTGCAGATAAGATGCACAACTAGGCTGAGTTTCGAAACTGACATACCAAAGGAAATTACAAATTTAAATAAACGTTTATATTCCGGCCCATTAGAGAGACAATATATTTATCTTCCTACGAGGAGCAAAGACGTCGCGTCCATCCCGAAAGAAAAGTCTCGCACAAAAACCGCGCGAGGAGATTGCAAAGATTTATCACACAGACTCCGCGCGAGTGCGAATCGATAGAGCGAAAATCTGAATACCATACTCTAGATACGTGCACACAGACGAGACGGACACAGGAAGAAAAGAATATAACAGAGGCGTCGCGCTCTTTTCCTTCCCCTAGGGACAGGAAGAAACGAGATAATAGAAGGTCGCACAATAGCTACTCGCTCCACTCGCTCGCCGCGCAAGTGTGCGAGGACAAAGTTTTTAGCGGACTATAGTGTACATGGCGACTGACTGGCGCGCTCTTAGCATGAGGTTAGCGTGCGTTTTTACAAGAGTGCGGCCGGCTTTTTCGGGGGCCACAGATGAGCGTCTAAGTGGAAGCAAGTTACGCGAGAGAGTTGGGAAACTAAGTACATATACTCGAGTTTGTGCGTGAACTGACTGGGAGGAGGAAGTTTCGCGCGAGTTGCTGTTGCTACTACTGCAGTACGTATTACAACACGCACCGCTGCGAGCGAGTTGATTTATTCAGCGAAATATTACACGCCAAAGATGGCGGGGGAGAGAATCGATGCGTATAATATATATATGCGTCTTGAATAAGTGCGTCAGAAGACGCACGTATATCGCCACAATATGTATACGATAATCGCTCGAGTGCCAGCACGATTTCACGCGTTATGAATATAGGAGATATGCGAGCGAGCGCATTCCGATCGCTGGGATTTTCCGCGCGCGGAATTCATCCTTCGAGAGAGCACGTAATATGCAAAATCTCTCTTGCTGCGAAATCGCGCGCTGCTCTGGGCACTTCACTTTAGTTCCCGTGTCAATTTTGCCTCCCAATGTGTCCATGTGGATTTTTCAGATGCCTTCGCACGTGCAGGGTCTTCAGCTTTGACCCCCCGTAATGCGACGCTTATTCTCTCGCGCTCTCTCTCTCTCTCTCTCTCTTGTGCTGCCGCCGCGGGGCGGAGGCGTCGTCGACAAAGGAATTCCTAGCGACGACACTGCGGACGGGAATAGCCTTTTCCCCGAGAGATAGAGGAAGGTGGGCAAACAGATGCTGTAAGTGTAGATGGAATGGAATGATGACACAGAGAGAGAGAGAGAGAGAGAGAGAGAGAGAGAGAGAGAGAGAGAGAGAGAGAGAGAGAGAGAACAGTCGACTTTTGAAATGTATTGTACAATTAAAGCTGTTTCGAGACACTTTTGTCATAATTTGAGTGTCATGATTTGAATAGAGATTGATAAAGCGATAAAGAGAGCAAGATATGAAGACAACGAGGTATATATATATAAGAATAATAATAAATCATCCATAAGGAAGCAGCATGGTGGATAGAAAGTAAAATTGACATAAGAAATTGGAGAGAATTGTCATGAAGCATCTACTTTGTCCAACGAAGCAATCAGCTTCGACGAGGGACTCTCACCAGCTCGTGGTTATTTCAATAATATTTCAAACAACAAGTTACTTAAACTATATAATACTGCAATAATGAATATTCAACCACAGCACAGCTCGGTGAGAGCAACCCACCTCCGCTTTAATTAAAAAAAACCTACGAAAACCTTTTTTTGTTTTTACCTAATGCCTCGTGGCTGCGAGGCCCGCCGCCGTCCTGCCGAGGATCGAGGCCGCGTACAACGCCTGGAGCTCGTCCTCGTCGTAGATCGCCGGGCCGAGTGGTCGGGGCGGGCCGGCAGTCCACTTCTTGCCGCGCACCCCAACGAATTTGCCGCGCATCTCCCAGCGCGGGTTTTTCTTGCCGCGCGTGCCGAAAAACCGGTAGGGCGAGCGCTTCTCGAGGCCCGCCAGGCTCAGACCTGCAGTGGCGGCGTGTATAGGTAGGTGTGCGGGTGCGTGGATAGAGAGTAGGCCGAGCGAGAGAAGGAGAGACAAAAATATGTATGCGCTCAGAGGGGCTGTTTATTAAGTGTGGGGGAGGTGTTGTACTGCTTTGGGCTTGGTAGCTGTCGTCTTTTTTTCGGTGCGACTTTTTCTTTTCTTCTCATTCGTAGCCACTTTTTTAAAGGACAATCCCAACGTCATATAACAATGTTACCTGTATGAAACCCATTGCATTAGAAATTACTAAAAAAAGACAAGAAAAATTAAAAAAATAAAAATAATGTCGAATGGAATGGGTTTCATACGTTTCCCTTTACAGGCAAAATTGCTATATGACATTGGGATTGTCCTTTCGTTATATAGTAAAGTTTCTCATTTTAGTTTTAAATGTGATCTTTTATTTTGAACTTTATAAATTTAATTTTCTTTTGCTTAAAAGCGTCTGAAGTGTATAAAAAATAGTATAAAAAAAGTTGTTTTTTGTGAAAGAAAAATGTAGGCGACCTCTACCAATCCTGTTCTGAATTTATTTATGTCTAAGGCATGCGCGTCAAACAGCTATGCACACGACTATATTCATTAACAAAACAAACAACTAATTATGCAACATCGGGTATAAATAAATTATTGTTATGTTACATAATTACATAACTTCCAATTATTCAACTTTAATTTAATACACGTTAACATTACAGAAACGGTCGGAGCGACTCGCTAATAAGCCAGGATTTCACTTCAAATTCAATCTACAACTACGCGTGTTTACAAGTAATAAGGAAAATTCAATTACACAGTTACAAACTTTTCGTTTCGAAAACGCCCCCAGTCACCGAATTTCCAACACAAGTATACCCAGTCAACTGAAATATCAACTGAAATATGAGTTGGATATTTCAGCTTTCACTGAACATTTCAGTTGACCTGGTATACTTATAACTGCAGATTTTCAGTGAATTTCACTGATTCAAATTTAGAGAGCGCGTACATATGAT
The DNA here is from genome assembly GCA_900474315.1 of Torymus auratus. Taxonomy (NCBI): domain Eukaryota; kingdom Metazoa; phylum Arthropoda; class Insecta; order Hymenoptera; family Torymidae; genus Torymus; species Torymus auratus. Next base: position 15,556 of record UXGD01001811.1, read on the forward strand.
TAATAACCGGCTCCGTGCACGAAAAAAGGGATCTAAGTATATGTGCATTATACTACGACGACGAGGGTGGAAGCTTACCGTAGAGTCCGGCGCTGCGCTTGCCGCGCATTCCGTGGAAGCCCATCATCATCGGGCGCTTCTGTCCGTAGCCGTTGATCGCCGCAGCGTCGAGCTCTTCGCGGTCGTAGCCCATATCCTTTTTGCCTCGCATTCCCTGCAACATATGGGGGTACAGACGGTAAGACAATCTGCCTGGTCGTTTTTCCCTTTTCTTGTTGCAATACGTAATATTATGCGGTGAAGAAGCAGATATACTCTGAATGATCATTTACTGATTTGAGTTTTGTCGTCAAGTTTTATACTTATGAAGGTGGTGAAATAAAATTTTCATTACCTATTGGTCACTATAAAACTATAAACTTTCTCATTTTATTTCATTCCAATTAATAAAATTCGGGAACAAATTTACCAGACTGCCCCACCATCAATAAATAATTTGCTCCGCTCTTCGTAGAAACGCTGTATTTTAACTTAATAAAGCGAATCGTTCCGAGAAATCCGTAATTACAGAGGGCTGCATTATCATTCGCACGGAACTTAATAAGGTGGGGGGTTAATGTAATTGCGAGCGGAAGTGTATTACACTCTGCGAGCAACCGTTTTTATAATTAATTGGCTTGTACAATGATCAAACGCAGCTCTGCGAGTATAAACTGAACGATTAAAAAAACAGCCAGAATTTAATAATACAATCTCTCCCATGTTTGTTTAACACCGCGCGGAGAAAACATTTTAACGTAACGACGTTATACACGCCGAGGCAAAAATTAGGCAAACAATACGCGCAGCAGAAACAAAGGGAAAGCCCGCGTCGCTTTCCTAAAGTTGTCCCGTTATGTACCCCCGTTGTGGGGTATATCTGTAACTACGGCGCTGGCTCTAATGATGGGGAGCACGAAGGAGCGGAAAAAGAAGAGAGAGAGAAAGAGAAAACGAGCGGACAAAAAAGCGAGTAAGTACATATAGACTACCACTACGCTAAAATGTCCTTTATCTCGAATAAAAAAAAAAAAAAAAAAAAAAAAAAGAGATAATCTCGGATGTTTCGCCCCTCCCGCGATGACATTTCAGTTTAATTACGCGGAAAAGTCATCTTCCGTGACGAATATTACAATTATATTTTACTCTGCTTCTCTTTCCCTCTGTGATATTTTACATTCGCCATGCGCGTCGTTGTCGAAGTAAGCCCCTCGTATTTATGGTACACTAACTTGTACCGCATTTCCCGCACGTTCACGCGTGCGGAAAAGTGAAAGAAATAGCTGCAACAGCGCGCGACGTATATCTTAACAAACGATTAAATCTCGAGAATAACGACGCTGCAGTAAAAGGATCGAGGAAAGAAAGAAAGCGTATACATATAAAGATGCCTACGAAAAACGCGATAAACTAGAATAAGGGATATTTTTCAAAGCACTTTATTACAGCGTCGACGCGGCCGGCGATAAGTAGAAAAGATACGTTTGTCGTAGGGACTTTTAATTATACGAGAAGCCCTATTCAGTCAGAAAAAAGAAACTCTATGTATAGAGGTCCTCTGATTTCCATTTTCCGCGTGCCACGTAGCAGGTATTATGCAAATTTTCGGAGCGCTTACATACGTAAAACCTCCGCGCGACACCGCACGTGTGCAGCTCGCCTAGGTAAATACGATAATAACCGCAAGGACAAATCAAAGGTGAGCATTGTATATAATATGTAGCTACGGCCGAATGAAGTTTCGCGGGTTAACGAGACCGTATGCGCGCGAGTAAGGGGAGACAGCTGTAGGTATAATATATAGGTATTTTACTATTAGCCAGCTTATAAAGCCCCCTCCTTTTCTCGCGTTATTAACCTCCAGCTCCAGGTCGTATATAAACGTCGCTTACGTGGAATCCGAGGATGGCGCGCTTGTCGAGCTCGTCGAGCTCCTCGAGGAAGCCGGAGCTCTTGCGGCCCCGCATGCCCTGGAAGCCCATCGGCGCGCGCTTCTGCCACTGTCCCTCGCTCATGGCCGGCGCTACCTGGTTAGCTACCCCCGCTGCCGCTGCTGCTTCGTCCTCGTAATCCGCCTCCGATTTCTTGCCCCGCATGCCCTGGAAGCCCATCATCGCACGTTTCTCCAGCTCGTCGAGGACCTGCAGGATTATTATAACTTTTTTTATGCTTGGCTTGGATGTTTATAGGTTTGGAAACAAGAATACTTTGATTTACTAAACATTTTTAAAAGGCCTGAAGTAATGTTTAAGTCAACAAGTATCTATATTCACTTATGCCAGTCTTTAATCATTATAATAACGCTAAAGTATGCTTGCCCACACCTCAAACGAGAACAAAAAGAGGAACAAATTCAATTTAGTAAGATTACTCGCGCCGCGGCTCCCCATTTTCCCAGCATAATAAGCTTTTTATTTTTTTTTCTACCTTTCCAGAATATGTGGCTCGACATTCTTCGCAAAATCGGATTATCCTTCATGAATAAAATCGATAGCTTAAAGTTTCGCTCGAATTCATCCGCCATTCCGAAACATGAACGCACTTTTCTCTATACAGCAAAATCCCAAAAACCCATAATATATAACCTTTATACTCACGTTTCCGCGCGCCACGCGAAATCAAAATTGAATTTCATAAATTGCTAATCTAATGCACAGCCACGCGTAATTAATTCCCGAATCCAGAATTAAAATGAATAATCGACTACTAATCGCACGCGTAATGTATACCCACGAACGGTTTATATCTACTCGAGTCCATCTCTCCCGCTCATTCGGTTTTTTTTTGCGCGAGATGCGTTACACCGTTCGACGGTTTTGGGTGCAAGTAACGACCCTCGTTTCCGTTTTATATGCCTTTTTCTTTACGCTGTATATGTAGACGGGCGAGGACTTTATTGCGCCGCAGTGGCGAGCGCGTTATCGCAAAAATTTTTCTCACTAATTCGTATAATTAAGGCGCGGCTATATAGTTGCCGGGTAATTCCGATCGTTAGCTTTTTAAGAGGGCGCATCTCGTATGTAGCGATCCGACGGCATTCTTTTTTTTAAATAAAAAGAAAAAAGAATTTAATGCGGTTAGTTAGGTAAGTGGATTTAAAGTTATAGTCTGCAACGTTGGGATAATGTGTGCTTTTATTCGTATAAACTTTAAGACATTTCTTAATTTTTATATAATTAAATATTCGATATCATAAACTGAACGGTAACCTAATATATACAAATCAATCTACTAGATAGGTACTTTTGGTACTATGTTCGTCTTTTTATCGCAAATTCGATATTTGATTGCTTACATGATCGATAAAACGATAGTTCTCGAATAGGATTTTTTAAATAAATATTCCATTGAGATAAAGTTTACGTTTATTCGTATAAATTTTTGGGAAATTCTATAATCAAATATACAATGTTGTGAAATCAATAGCGACATATAAATACTTGAATCGTAGAACCCGCTTTGAATCCACTAAAATCACTTAAAAAAAGTACCTACTGTCTCTGCAATAATTTCCGCCAATTCCGCTCTCTGTCCCCTATATACAATTGAGCCGCCATCTCGAGAAATAGAAAAGAAATGAAAAACGCCGCGAACGAGGAGGAGCTAGTCGATAAGAGACTCGCTTCGCCGATTAAGAATGTATCTCACGCGCAACGAGAGGTAAGTGATGATAAATTTATGTCCCGAACGAGCTATAACGCAGTGCGAAATCATTTTTCAGAGGACGCGAGCAAGACGTGCGCTCGTGTTCTTCAAGTTATCTGGCAGGGAGAGTTATGATGTTCGTTTTGTAAGGTTCAGAAATTTTAAATTTTACCCACTAAAACGTTTGTCATTTATACAGTTGTTTATAAAGCTTCCACATCGCTCGCATTAGAATGAAGTACCGAAGAATCGTTCGGTGATAGTAATGAAACAGCATGAAAAGAACGATAAAACCTACCTCCTCGAGGCTCTTCTTGCCGCGCATACCCTGGAAACCCATGGGAGCGCGTTTCCCCGTGGCCTCGTCCTCGTCGTAGGAGGACTTTTTGCCCCGCATGCCCTGGAAGCCCATCGGCGCCCGTTTGTCGTAGTAATAGTCGGGCGGACCCGCGGCCCCGTACGCATAATACGCCGGCTCGTTGTAGTAGTAGTCGCCGGCGCTCTTCTTGCCCCTCATGCCCTGGAAGCCGCGCATCGAGGCGCGCTTCTCCATCAGCTCCTGCTGCTGCAGCAGGCCCTCCAGGTAGGTCTCCGGATAGCGCAGGTGCTTGCCGCTGACCAGGCCTTCGTGCAGCATCTAAGTCGAGGAAAGATGGAGTTCAAGTACATATTGAGGGATATTATTTTGGCTGGGAAATACTCTTAATTTAATGATGCATTCTTAAGTTTCGGGAATGATCGATGCAAGTCAAAGACAGTTGACTTAATTGCAATCAAGTAATAATGATTTTATATACAATGCCAGCAATAGAATTTTATTCAATTCAACAAAACTCTTTTACCAGTATCTTTTTGGCTTATAAGTAGGTATATTCTCATAAACATTATGGATTTGTGAATGTTTAACAGAAACGTTAATTATTCAAATCTTGCTCAATGAACTTTAGAATAGCTAATCCTTTCATCTTCGTGAGAAGCCTTTCTCCAACGAACTACTTCTTTCTCATCCAGAAAAGTGATTTTTCATTATTTAATAGCGAATTATATGTTGAGTTTTTCAATTATTACAGAGAATACTTTGTTTTGGAAGCCTCTCTCTTATATCTATTACTTAATAACAACCTCTTTTGACTGTTTATTATCTCTTTAAGTTAATTTTTCCAGAAAATTATGATAGTTTATAATATAATTTAACTCCGGAAGAGAACAAGGCTTTAAAATAATGGTTCTTCCGGTTACACTTTGCGCACGCTTATCATCGCAAATAAGAAAGCTACCCAGCCGTTAAATTCTACCCTGCGGTCGCGTTAAATTCAATCCATAAAAAGATGCACGCGTCAGTGTATTAAAAACCACCGCAGATGCCCTCCCACATATAAGCAGGAGAAAATCAGCACGCTACTGAAAAAGAAAATAGCAAAGGAGAGGAACATTATTACTCCGACGAAAACGATGTTAAATGGACATTTTTCCGGCTTATATATATACATATGTTTAAAATGATTATGAACTTACAAGATCTCTCCCAGAAGTTAACCTCAAATAGGGAAGAATGAATTTTCAAAATTTCATTAACACCAGGTAAACGCGAGAGCTCGTTTCGTAATTCTAGGAAGAGATTACGTGACCTCGCTCTCTCGCGGCGAATAGTGTTCGATATATATCGTAACTCGAAGAAATTGTTCTTGCGCATATGTTGCTGCGGGAGTGTATTAAGAGAGCGATTTAGATTTTATACATCTGGCACTCTCAGCTGAAATTCCGAACTGATGTGTCAAACTCACTGCAACTTATCCGAACGAGGCACTATTTTAGTACGCGTCTGGTGTTTTTTATACTTTTTTGCAAAAAAAAAGAGCGAGTATACTATTTCGTCTGAAATGTAAAAGGCGCATCGTGACGAGCTTTATGATTAACCTGACACGCTTATTATTCTAAGAACCATATCTTATACCTACGCATCCTCACTTCTTACCAAAGGGTTCACTCCTATATTGTGTGAAAAAATGTTTTGCGAAAGGCTGCTCTGTCTCTGAATATAACTTTCTCGTTTTTATAATAGTCGTGTGCTATTTATATATTTATAATTATTGATTTTTCCCGCGCTCCCCGACGAATTAATCGACTTTATGCGTAGTTTCCATCACGTCACACGATATTTCCCCTCGTAATATATATGTTTACAGATTATTCGCAAAGCGCTCTCGGCTTATATACGCGGTAAAGTGCACAGTTTATCGAACTCAAAGCCAAAATGAAAGCGAGAAAGGAAAATATGCCCCCTCGCTGGACTGGATTTCGGCTTTCGAAACTTTATGGCGGATTATCTTTACGGGCCACTCAAGTCTTTCCTCCGACTGACCACGCGGCACTTGACAGCATTGAATAAATAAGTTTCCGCGGTTCAGTGTTGCACCTATTTCGGACAAATTTATCGTAACCAGCGTTAAAGAGATATATATCCGATTGTACATACTTCCATTGTACCAACAAGTATTTATCAGTTCTGTATAATTATACACTAAAGCTTTGACACTGTTTCTCAAAAATTGCACAATCAAAATACAAGTATATTATTTTTACAAAAGGTAAACTCACCTGGTACTTGTCGACGTCCTCGGCGTCGGACCTCTTCTTCTCCGCGTCGGTGGCCTGGTCGGCCGCCGCGTCCTTCTGGGCGATCGTCGTCGCGGGACTGTGCTCGGAGGCGAGGAGGGCCGCGTTGCCCACCCGCGCGATCAGCAGCGCGAACGCGGCGCCCAGCAGCATTCTGAAACAGCGTAGAGATAGGGTGATTTTTGGCTGCAATATTTCGATATACGGTATTTCGTTTGTCCTTCTTTATATATCCAAAAGAAATTTTTTTAGAAACTATAGACATGCTATTTCTCGGGATGACGCAATTTCTAATTTCGGAAAATTCTAATTCTATATATTACGTATGATGAGGTAAGTATTTTGAAAAGTGAAATTTCCATTACCTTCTTAATATTTCTGCTGCTTTTTTTAACGAAATTTAATTAATTTTCCAGATAATATTATAAAAGTATGTATATAGAATGTTTAATTTTATTATAGATGAATATAGATAATATAGGTATATTTATTTTAATGTATAGGAATTTTGATGAACGTTAAAAATGTCATTATTTATTAAATAAGACCGGTGAGTCGGTGACGACTGACAATTATTGATTTCGTGATGGCTATTTTTGGGTGAATCGTCAGGTAGAATTCTTTAATAGGTAATAGGTAATATAATTAGCATTTGCGGATAATTTGACCAATTACTCATTTAATAACCCGAATTCCGTACGAATTCTGTCGATTGGCTTTAAATATATACTTAAAAATCTTATGAATCTTTGATATTCCTATAGAGTTTTCAAATTTTATAGAATAATATTATATGGTATAAATTTCGATTGCTGATAATTTATAGACTTATTTTACATTTAACAGCTGATATTTCTATAAATCCTATTCTATCGAAACGCCCACTTTAGACAGTAATTAAAGAAATTTTGAACGACCGACCTTATTTTACCCATTAAAACAAATTTTTAGTTAATAAAACTGTATAGAATTTTATTATTTGCTTTCGGTTTTTCACTTCGGATATCATAGGGGAATCAGCGTTTTAAAAGCCCGAGTTCCGCAGATATCGCATTCTTTAGCTACATCCACTTTAAAGCTACGCGAAAATTATACAACCTATTATGATTTTCTTTTATATCTCTTATCAAAGCGTAACTTTTTAACTAATAAATGTTTACAGATGATATAACGGCGGAATATATAATGAATTAAGCTCGCAATAATTTGACCAAGTGAAAAATTAAATATGTAAATATAAATGACCTTCTTTAACGACATTCTCATTAAAATTCTGCTAAATTTTTATTAACTTTTATATTCATCTTTCTTCCTCTTATTATAATGGTATTTTTTCAGTCGATAAAACTTTACGTCAATTTCGTTCAATATCGATGGTAATTATATTAATTAACGATATAATGACATAATCGATGAAACTCTAGTGAGCTCGATACATTACAGTCTAGTTTAAGTGACTTTACGGTCCAACTTTTAATTAATATTTGATTTATACTTTAAATGCAATCGTTCATTATCCTTTAAATACGCATAGTAAAAGATTTTATAGATTTGATATTAAATTCTTCCGACTAATTGAATGATCTTTGAATAAAAAAATTTTTAATTTAAATATAATTAGCCTGATCCAGCTCGTTAGAATATTAAATTTAATATTGTGCGTTGGAAAAAGAGAGCGTAATGCATAATACCTAATTACCAACAGGACAATCCGCTCGGCCCTGCAAATTTCAACGATTGGCGCATTTTTCATTAGCAATAATTTTTCAGAAAAATATCATATATGTTATTTTTATCGTAATTGCATTATGTAACACTTTAAACGCATCAACGTTTTTTAATTGCGCGCATATAAATATAATTGATTAATACTATCGCACGAAACTCGCGTACATCAATTTAAATAACAATAACATCGCTTGGATTTTACAATATAAATATATTTTTCACTTCTCTTCCCGGAACCAAATTAATCGTACTCAACGAAAAAAATCCACGCATCCTAAAACAAGCGAACGATATTAATAAAAAAACACGAGTACCGAAAAGTATATAATACACATGGCTTCCGAATAGGTACATCGGAGTCTCTGGCTTTTTACCGCGGCATTCACTCGGACCCAAAGGCGACGAAATTTATTCATCCGCCCGTCGCCCCCGCAATGCGCATCGACGACAGAAAATCGTTATATCCTTCGACGATTGTATGTTCAAACGAGAGGAAGGACGCGTTAGAGGTTCTCTTAAGACGGACAAGAATGTCTGGATTTATCCGCTAATTGTTTCTGATAGTCGAGTATAACATATGTTTATTCAGAGATGCCGTGGCATGTCTCGGGCCGCCTATAGTTTACTTCGCACTCAAGGCAAAGCGCGGCAAAAAAAAGCTCGTCGGCACGTGTTGTCGTCCTTTATATACGTGTATAAACGCCTGCGAATAATGCGAAATTAATCCATTAAAAAACTCGCTTTTATCACTCGCGAAAACTAACGCCATCAAAACTCTAATTCTAGCCTCGCGAGGCGTATAGCGACCGATGAAGTCATCTACTTACACGCCCGAGAAAAACAGAAAGCAAGCGTGGGTGTGTTATAGAGGGAGAGAATCTCCCTCGGAAGTCGCGCGAGCGTCTGATTCGAGGGCCTTCGAAAGAGCGTAGCATATAGGGAGGATTCCCCGAGAAGAATGCGTCGTTGGCCGAGTGAATTCGTAAGATAGTGCAGGAAGCGTGTACCTTATAGTGCGAGATCGTCGGATAAGGAACGTATAGGTGATTGGGACGGGATTTTCTCTCCCGAAGCGAGTTAAGAGTCAAGCTTTTCCGGAAAATGTTTTAGTTTTTACGAGTCGAGGTTAAACGTCACATATATACGCTGATAATGTAAAACAAACGTTCTGAAATAATTAAATTACCTATCTTCATCGCTATAATTATTATAGCGTCGTGTATATACATACACGGCAAACCGAAGAATCCTCCGTATATGTATACGTATATATATACCCTCGGACAGACGGAACTATCCAAACGCACATCACTAAGAGCTCGCCGCGCCGCGCTACATTATCGCGAGGATCTCGCTGTCGATCGATCGGAGTGTGTATCCAGCTTATTTAACCGTCGGCGACGACGTTTTCATCTGTAAGAGAGCTTCTCTTCCTGTGAAATATCGCTAGTATAATTCGCGGATATAGTAGTAAGTCAACGTCGCCTCGAGGGAGGAGGTGGAAGAAAGTCGCGCGATTGTATAGCGAATATGGTGTAAAAATGCATGGCCACGTTGATATATCGGGTGCGAGGATTGCGATACGGAGGCTGCGTACACGGGTTTAGAAGGCTTCTGTGCGTGTGTGAATTATTGACTTGAGATTTTTTTTTTACTTTTTAAGATATAAAAGTAGATATTGGGTACTACATGAAATTGTATATTATGCCTCGTATAAAGCTATATCTATTATAGTCAATTGATTCGTGTTTTAATATAAGATAAGGAAAAAATTGTCTGTAAAAGTGAGGGTAAAGCCACAAATTCAAGTCAGCAGCTGCCACAAAAAAAGCGTGCAAACGAGCCGGATATAATATACTCGCGCATGCTCGCGTGCACGTCGCTTTTTTGTAATGGAAATAAGTATACCCGACGTCTCCGACTCTCGTTGAAAAATTCATATACTGGAGAGGCACTTTTCACCACGCGGCGGATTCGCGCAAGTGGATTATTTGTATCCGTCGATGCGACACATTGTAATTCATACCACTACTGCGCGTGCATGTATGTATGTTTGCCCAAAGAGCGGTATATCTTTCTGCTGAATCGTCGATGACAAGTTAACGAGCAGGTATATACATGTGACGCTGTGGCTTTTTTATTTTTAAAAGCGTGTAACTATCCGTGCGCCTTTTTTCATCTCATTGCGCGCAGATCGCCATAAAAATAGCCATGAAACATCGATCTTTCGACATTTTTAAACGCGCGTAATATCACCTTTATCGAATATACCCTTCCCCCCTCGAAGAAAGAACAACTCAGCCTCTCTCTCTCTCCCCCTCTCGGGACATAAATCCGATCGTTTAATTGCGAATTGCCGAGAAGCGCTAGCACGCCGGTGGCTACTTCCTTCTCCTTCTGCGATAAAATAGCTAATTGTCATATTGCGGCTTGTAACTCGATGCCTCTGCTCTCGGGCAAAAATGTTTATACAGATATACTATATACCTTGACCCAAATCACGTCATTCGTAAATAATGACCGGAAATAAGAGACCTTCGCTTCCTCCTCTCGCGGAAACTTCTTTATTCCGCGACTTAAAGACGTACAAGAGAGCGTAATAACAATCTATTTTTCTTATCATATAAAATCGTACACCAGAGAAAGAGAGAGAGAGCGATATATTTTTCACCGGTGCATTCGCGGCGCTTAAGTTTCTCTCCCGCCGCGTACATTTATTTTCAAACTTATGGCCGCTGTTTGGAATTTATTATACGCAACGCGAGATCCTGTGTATATTCCGTAAGACGCGAGCGTTTTATTGATAAAAATTATCATTGTATCTTTTTTATTGCTTCGTGGAGAAAGGAAAGAGCAGCGTTATAATTATAGGAATCGCACGGCACGAGGGGATCGGAAGAAGCGCAATGAATGGCCGATAATTGAAGGTTACACGGCCGTGCCGTTCGCGCTGAATAACCGATTATGAGCATTGAAAACACACACGCACACATAAACGCAGCTGTCGATAGCGATACGTGAAATCAGCGCGAGCATTGAGCTGCGCATGCGAGTATGAGTCTTAATTTTCGTACGTCGTTCATTCGCGGGGATAAACGAGTGCAGTGCATTGTTGAATCATGAATTCCTCCAAGTTGATGACGGCGACTTTGGCTGAATAATAAACATTCGTTATTGTAAAGTGAATTAGAGAAATAAATCCCAAAATTAATGCTGATTTTGATTGTTGCTCGAAAGTTCCCCTCCTCAACTTGAAAACAAGTCAAAACCCCAGAAGCGCACTGTCACGCGCGCGTCAACAAAACAGGAAGTAAAAGAAAAGCGACCACATCCCATAATATTCTCGCGTTAAGTCAGCAGCAGCACTTATTTGCATTAATGCGCTTTTCCCCCATCCGCACATAGGCAATGCAAAACCATCGAGGGACGAAAATTTTCCTTCCCTCGCGGAAGAAAAACAGAGCGCGAGGTACGCAACGGGCGTTAGAGAGGCGAGGGCGAACAGCTGATTGGCGTTTGCGGACAATCAGAGTCGACCCTTTGCCGCGGCCGAGCAAACAGTCCCTCTCCTGGAAACTACGGAATTCCATCATAAAAGTTGCATGGTGGGGACAGTGGCGACGGCGAACTCGATTAAACGACGCATTTACATTTCGAGTTTTCATCGTCTCTTTTTTTAGGGAGCGAAGTGAGTAGGGCTGATGGAATTTTTATTTCATTTCGCGGCGATATAGTTCGGGGGAAAACTTATGGCGTTGTCAGGGCGGGGAAAGAGAGAGAGAGAGAGAGAGAGAGAGAGAGAGTTAGTAACTGGCCGACGGTTACGTCGTTTAGTGCACCGATAAAGCCCCAAAGTACGCACAAGATGCTCGAGATGCGAAAGTGTTTAGCTATGGCTAAATATATGTAGTTTATTGTTACCGGGGATTAAGTGCGCGTGACTAAGGCCTCCCCGATAGGCAACGATTGTAATGTACCCTCCTAGAAAATATCGTTAATTACGGTAAAGGAAATTTCTTTGCAATAATGCAAACCACACTTTTTTCAATTTCCACCGCGGGTGCACATAATTAGACGAATATCGAACCGATCCAATCCGCAGAAAGTCGCGCCGTAAAAACGGAAAGCTGCTCTCCCGACCGAAAGCCGTTCTTTAAAATTCGGAATTGAAAGTTCGAGCGAGCCCGTAAAAACCTCGCGCAAAAATATTTCTGAGTGGCTGCGAGCGAGAGATTGTGTTTGGATTAATGAGACACGAATATAATGGTTTTTTAAAATAAGATTTAAATAATTAAAATTCAATTAAAATGAGCTCTGTAAGAATAATAATAAATTATTGCTTTGCGTGACAAAACTTTTCTCAGATTATATTATTACTGTACTAAAAATTTTATGGATATTGTTAGCAAATTGGGGGACAATTTTAATCAATCATTTCTCCCCTGATATATATTTTTAAAGTGTGTATCTGCGCGCACAAACTGTCCTATCTTGCAAAAGCCAGCAAAAAATTCTAAATTGCACTGGGATACTAAAAGGATAAGTTGAAATTTAAACAAACGATGTCACATGCAGCAGGTTATACATATACTATATACGTATTTTCTTAAAAATAAAAATGAATTTTTCAACCTTTATTTTCTAAATATATTACCCATAAATCATGATGGAAAATAAAATAAAACTTTAATTTATTATTCAAATTTCCAAAATAGTTCCACAATTACAGCAATTTCTCTAACAAACTCTGTTATCCTTATAGATCCAGGTAACAAGATTTGAGACGCAACAATACAAAAGCCAACCGACTTTATCATATTTTATTTTATACGTATAAAACGTCGAGCGCCAGCGGCGCACAGTTCGCGTTTATAAATAGTAAACCACTGGGATATACGCGTCGGGGGCGCTCGCATGCACGTACCTACCATCGGAGTGTATAAAATTCTTCGGGAATAAAAATAGAGAAATTCGACTCGGTAAGGAGTATAGGGAAAAATTGAAAGGGGGGAGCAGTTTCTAAGCTAACTAGATAAAACGCCGGAGATGTATTTACGCCGCGGCGTCTAATTTTGCTCTCGCGCGGCGTTTTCTGCACGATGTTGCTGCTGCTGAACCAGCCAGTAATTTACGTCTTATCTGCGTGCTGCCCGTTATTTTTTCTAATTTACGGTGAATGCTGTTGGGTGAGTGAAAATTCGCGACTTTAAAAATTTAATCAGGGCGCACAAGTAGTTTCTATTGATTAGTGTAACTATTTTTGAGTTTCGTTAATATGAAAATATCGAAAATAGAACCGGTTTATTAATCTGAGAGTTATGCGTGCATGTATATTTCAACGTAATTAATTGAAATTTGAATTTCGTTGCGTTACAAATTTATATCACACGATGTTTAAATTGCATTAATGATAGCAATTATGCTCTATCTTTATAGATTTGATGTGTAACAGCGTTAATTTGCCATTTAAATTTTCGAAATTAATCTAATAAATATAATTTATATTAAAGCAGAAACGTTAAAAAGGTATGGCACAGATTGAAGGAAATGTATTATTGTTGAAATTAAAATTATTTCTACAACCTTCAATTCAAGTAGTAAGAGAGCCGCACACGGTCAGACGCCATGCAACTTGGCTTATTCGAAACGCGATTCGTTTATTCATTTCGCTTCCCCATCTCACACCTCTTTTTAAATCCCAACTAGCACATACAACAACTCTATATACTATACTAGGATAGACAAAAGAAAATCCGCCAGCCCGGAGGGAAAAATAGCCAGTATACGTGTACGCTACACGGCACAGCGACAAGATTCGAGGGGCGGGGTATGCCCCGAGGCGACAACGCTCATGCAGCCTTGAGAGAGTAGCGCGCGGCGTGTGCATGCTCTACGGGGCTTTGACGCGCTCTGCCAAGCGTGTATAGAGCTGTGAGTACGCCGAGCCGTCGTTATACCTCGTGTCGAGTTGCTGCCGCTACTTTGCGAAGAAGAGTGCGCTCTCGAGCGAAGGAGATGAGCTGGCCGATAAGATTGGCCAGATGTGCAAATCATAGGCGAGCGAGGTGTGTGTGTGTGTGTGTGTGTGTGTGTGTTTAAGAATTTTATATGGTACAAGCATTGAAAATACCAAAGTCAAAAGGTATGTATGCTAACGAGTTCAGCGCGCGATTTCGCTATTTGCGTCGCGCCGTAGGGGACGAAGAGAGTCAGTTGTGACGACGACGACTGCAAGTTTAGACAATGGCGGCATTCAGCATTCTCGCCGGGATATATAAGTTCGAAAAGCGAATAATGCCGATACAATGGTGCAAACGCGCGAGGGAGTAAAGTGGGAAGACGGAGGTGGTGCGGCATTGTGTGGTGAGAGGGAGAGGCTGCTTCTCTGATGATTATCTCGCGGGAGGATTAGAAGGCGGCTGAATTGAAGAGGTCTAGGTCAAAAGGTTCGGAGAAGACGATAAGAATGTTATAAATTGCGTCTACATTTATTTTGCCATCAAGTTATATGTCACCTTCTAAAACCTTAAACGTAAGTTTAAATATATATATATAACTGCAGCTATACGCGTCGTTTATTCGCAATGAAATACTCGCTTTTACGCAAGCATCGATTTGCCGAGCGACAAGTATATGTACATACACAAGTGCCGTCCACATTAAGTACTCACTACAATACACATCACGTCACGTATGCATATTATAACGGTCTGGAGATTTTTCTAGCTGCGTGTGCACTTCTTATCATACGTACTGCGAAACAGAACCAACACGATGAATCGATTAATTTACTTATCTCTTCGCGCAACCTCCATACACGGAGAGATTGATTAATGCGCGTGCGCGCGCAGGGGCTGATTGACCGAATTGCGGGAATCATTCGTCTCTCGCGCAACGCGCGCGCTTTTCCCTCGCGCTTGTTTGCTTATCCGCGCGATATGCGCGTATATGTCGATCTCTCTACCTTTTTTTTTGTTTTTCGCTGTTTGCGATCCGCGAATATGTGTCTGTTTGATCGACGTTTCGGGAATTTTCAGAATTTTCGCATGCACGCGGTTGTAAAACTCGTGTAATAAAGTTTGATAGGTGCGCAGGGGTTTGCAACAAACGATATGTGCTGTGATTTTCGGGGCGATTATCGCGTGTACTGGTATATATATATTTTTTTAAATTTGAGAATAAGCAGTGTATTTAGATTTTAATGCGAAATTATTATTGCCTTCCGCTATTTACAAACATTTGATCGGCGGTTATTTATACATTCCGCTGCGCCTGATTTTACGAACCACACACACACGCGATAAAAACTCATCCTACACTTCATTACGCAAATAGTAATCGCCAATTTGCCATTTTACGACCTTTGCCGGAGTAAATATAAACTTGTCTCGTGTCGGTGGATAATTGTCCGATCCGATTATAC
>UXGD01001812.1:0-30984 GCA_900474315.1 Torymus auratus
GATAAGTAGGGATCTGTATACTTCGAATTTTGCCAGTTTTAAAAAGGGCGTATCTCATGGAAATGCTGATAGAATCGGACGAAAAGCCTGAAAGAATTGTTTTTCCAAATAAACATTCGAATGTTTATTAATTAAATAATAAATTTGGATGGATTTTGAGGTTCACATCGGTTTAACATCTAGACTATCCCAGAGCATTTGAGTCGGGGTCGGGGATGCCATGTATGTCATTTATGTACTGGCAGAATAATAGGGATCCAATAATAGGATGAGCTCTTAGTGTATTTGCAGACATATTGCTGCCAACCAGAAATTTAAGACTTTTAATTCAAGAAGACTAGAGATAGAGATTGCGTCCAACGTCTTGCTAAACTGTCAACCATTGTCAGTAACAGGACATACGACTTATTTCTTTCTTCGATGCCTAAATCTATGTTTTCGATTGGTTTAAGTAACGCCGTCAGTGTTGAGTGTTATTTTTCAAAACCCATCTGCAGTGGATCAATAATTTTATGAGCTTGTAAGAAACCTCTGTATCTAGTCCAGGACCATCTTCTCTAAGTAAGATCTTTGAAGGAGAGCAAAAAATAGAGCTTGGCCTAAAAGTTTTAGCTCAATGACTTGCATTTGGACATAGCTATAGTAAAAAGCTTTTTTAATTCAATTTCAAAGGCAACAAAGTGATTTGGAAAATGGCTGCAGTAAATTTTACGGTAAAATTCTGTCCACCGTAAAATATTAAAATAATGCTGAAAATAAATGATTTGAGATAAAGTTTGAAATGAAAGTTATTTTAAATTGTTATAATTTTTTCGACATTATTAAATGGCCGCACTCTTTCTTTTTTTCCACGATATTCACTTTGCAATTCCGTTTCTGCAAAAAGTCTGTAAAGTAAGGCCATAACCCTGTGCACCCTTAATGGCACTCCTGCCCGTGTTAAATATAGTCACTTTATCGCGAAACGTTTTCTACCGTACCTTGGAATTTACGTACATAACTACCTCGCATAAGTTTTAAAAAAATATGTCGCGTGTACCGTCGTACATGAAATTCCTAAAAATAAACTTTTAAATCTGTTTGTTTTAATTTCTCAAGATACTCCGACCACTAAGCATCTGCACTTTATATGAAATTCCTCTTTGAACATTATTACACCTGTATTTTAAAATAAAACGCAAACATTAAAAATATTCTTTCAACGAAGTATGAAGCGCGAGCTATATATAGATAACGAAAAGATTGAGAAATAGTTCAATCCTATTAAACGGTGAAATATTGTTTGACAACCTCCCCGACTCAATATTAATAACACTCAAAGACATCGACACGGGCAAGATAAATTTACTTACCGCGTTTACCAAATTCAATATCCATCGTGTAACCTGAATTTTTCACCTCCGTTCTCCCGATAATCAGTACTCTCACCTTATCGAGCCACCTAAAATTTAATTACACCCGTTCGCCCTCAGAGACGCGACAACGGCGCGCCCCGATAAGACGGCGGAATAAGATGATGACGAGGGAGAAGCGTGTGCGCACGCGAAAAAAGCGAAGAGCAAAGGGGAAAAAGGGAGAAAGAGAGAGAGAGAGAGAGAGAGAGAGAGAGAGAGGGCGCATTAAAAAATCGAAAGATAATAAGAGTGCTCGCGTCGAGCTTTGATAAGACACGCGGCGAACGAGAGAGGAAGTGGAATGGAGGGGAAAAGAGAGAGAGAGAGAGAGAGAGAGAGAGAGAGAGAGAGGGTAGAAACGCGATCGAAAGCAGTAGCACCGCCGCACGGTGTAAACAATGGCTACGTGATTCATTCTGGAGGCGGACGCGCTGGCTGAAATGGAAAAGGGAGGTTAAAAAGCGCGCGAGGCTGCGGTATTACTACTAGCTTGCTGGTAGACATCGGGATCTCATAATGTTCCTCGCGGCCAGCGAAAAGAGGAAAACAAAAGCTGACACTAGCTGAATTTTACGAGTGCTATACCTGCTTCTGTGCTTGTTTAATTGCGTACGAAGCACAGCGGCTTTTGAATACGTTGAGAAGAAATTTTTTTTAACCATATGGAGTGTATGTCTGACGATACTCAGACGTTTCCACTGGCTTTTGACGACGAAATCAGATGATACACGTCGAACGGTTCATATATGTTATCCGTCTAAAGTTAAAAATGCATTGGGAGGTGCTTAACGCTACGTTAATCATTTACTTTTATTCGTCGTTTCGTCATTATAAATCAGCGCCTATTAACAAGACATCTCACAAGCTAGCGCGTGAAATTGAAACTGCGCTTATAAAAAATGAATTCTCCAACTTTCCATCCATTCTCGCGCCGCGTTCACTAGAAAACGACTCTCGCACAGGAGCATTAATTTCCGCTGTTCTCGCTTTCTCACATACATACGACACGGGGAGAGAAACGCACAAACGCATAAAGAAGGCTGTCTCTCTTTCTCCCTCTCCTTTCGAATCATGGAGAGCCATAAGTTGAAATATTTAAGATCTCGAGTGCCCCGGGCTCTGCTGCACTCGGCGATACAGGCGGTAAATAAAGGGCGAGACTGGGAGAGAAAAAAGCCGGAGCGGGAGAAAGAAGGAGAGAGAAAGAGCATAAAGTCACTATGTGTGTACGCGTAGGTTGGCGTAATCGGCCTTTCACCGCGCTACGCTTCCACTCTCTCTCTCTCTCTCTCTCTCACTACTCCCCCGCCCCTGCGTTTCGCTTTAGCTCCCGGCGATCCTGTCAGTAGCCGCCACCGCGAGATTTACACGCGGGTTTTTCCATCTTCTCTCTAGCCTGGTTTTATATTTCTGAAGCGTTTTTTTCTACCTCCTTCGCCAGCTAATTTGGCGTCCTTCGTAAGTATTTTTTTCTTTCTTCTCCTCTTCTGCGTGCATTAGAATACGCGGTAATTAGCTGTTAATGCTGTTTCACCGAGTTCGGAGAAGAAGCCGTGCGGCTGGTAATTCAATTAAATACCGCATTATTAAACGGAGAGTGTAGTGGTTGTATACTTTCAAATAAAATGAATTTTACCCCAAAGCTCGCCCTTCTAATATCTGTAATGCCGCGAAAACACCTTTCCTTCAATATTCTTTATTTTTTGAGCGTATAAAACCATTACTTAACAATTTAATCAAGTGCTCTGGACAGATGTTCGACTATCTTGTGATCAAATTATCTCATTACTTAGGATATACTTTAACCATGTAATTGTACTAAAATGTAAAAAGAAGACCTGTTTGCCATACTTACTTCTAAAATATATAAGTTTAAACTGGTTTTTGAATACACCTTTTTTTCTACTCTACAAAAGCGTTTCCAAAAGAATAGCACTTTTTAGTTTTTCTTTGTAGCGAAATACACCAGCACCCTTTACACAGAAAGGAATCAAAATAAATAAAACTGAAATAGAAAAATATTGCAGAATGTTTGGATTTTCAAAATATTTTTTTATTGATCGAGTCTATAACAAATATCGAAGTATACTCAAAATACCTATATTGTTTCAGTACTTGCAATATCAATTGATGATTTTAATTATTTTTACGGAAAAAATCGAAAAGTCATTTTTAAGATTCTATTTGAAATTGTTGTTTTTATATATACCTATAAAAGTGAATATATTTTATCGGTGAAATAATCGTAAAAACTATTTTTGACGTATATGTAATAGTCAACTTTAATGAACAGTTTAACTTTCCGTTTCACTTTTCGTTTTGTCGAAACACTGAAATTAGTTCAAAAATTTTTTACAATGTAAACAGTTCTGTAATTTAAAATGTACATATAAGTGGATATTCAATTAGTCAAACAATTAATACTAACGCACTATCACCGTAACCTAACGACATAAAAAATTCACAATTTCTCGCACAAAATATGTCATGTTCATGTTTTCTTTGCGCACCATGAATATTGTAATTGCGCACAATGAATATTGTAATATTGTATTGTAAAGCGGTTGGAATTGCAGCTAAAATAACACTTGAAAATCATGTAAATGAGGTTTTGGAGGGGGCGGAGTCAGCCAGTTTCCCCTAGCCTCCGAGCGCCCGAAAGAACGCGGCGAGTGACAGTAAAAAAGCGTCGTTTCTGTGATATGAATTATTATAATAAATTATTTGTTAGAGGATACCCTTTTTAAGTAATGAAAGAGTTGATGATGCGAAGTCAAGAAAGCATAAGAAAAAAACACTTATGTAATAGTGTGCAACTACAACTGATGATTTTACAACTTCAATAAATAAGCGTGTAGTTGGTGAATAATAATTAGTTTTGTCACAAAATATTTTAAATCTTAGTTTGCACATTAAATTTAAGGGTTATCTTAAAACGTATACAAGATAAAATAAAGCATTTTCATTTAAAACTTATTAATCTTAAGCCTTTACAGAGTTTGCAAAGGAAATAAGAAAAATATAGGTAAGAAAAATGCAAGTATGTTATTCAGGAGAAAGTGTAGAGCAACGAAAAGTGATAAAATAACATACTTTTATTCTTTTCAATTATTCTCTGAATATGATAAGCTTTCTATAGCCTGGAGCATCAAGAATAAGTTGAGCATTATTTATTCACAAAATCTATTCACCGCAATATTAAGTGAAATAATTCGAAAAATGCGAAAAATTAGTAGCCCTCAGTTAGAAAAGTTATAAAAGCGGAAATTCAGTTAAACTGCGGCTTCAATGACTGCCATCAAAGGGCGCGAGGCGCGTTTGTACGCGCTAACAAATATTACACAACGCATTATTTGCATGCAGATTTGCCCGGGCGCGCGTGCAACTTGGCCTCAAAAAGCAATTTCGGGACAAGCGCGCCTGGGTAACGCGCTTTCGGAACAAAGTTTTCCGAAAATTGGGCGTAATCCTTCGCTCTCTGCGCGCACATGTACGTAGGTAGGTTTACGTACGCGCAGGATTTAACGCACTCGCGCCCGAAAGTTTGCTGAAAATATTTCAAAAAGTCACGGCATCGCTTAACAAACAAAAGCCCGACTCTCTCAAAAAGAGCTGGGAAATAAACAATCTGAAAATGCTTGACAAAAGAGGCGTCGCGAGGGAAGACGAACAGAAGAAAAGTGCGCGCCACGCGGCCGACAGAAATAATATTTCAAAATTATGAAGGCGGCAGTCGACGTGAGCTCGCTCCATTCGCTCAGTGATATAAATGAAACGTGCAGGGGGGAAGGCGGAGAAGAGTGGAATGGAAAAAATGCAGCGTATATAAGAAAGCGCGCAGCGTCCGCGTAAATCTTGAGCGAAGTTGACGTTTCGCACCTTGCGCCGCCGCTGTGTATTATATATAGTCATTCCGAGGCTCCTTTGTCGGATGGGAATGAAATTCTCGGCACGTTTCGGATGCCGTCGCCGCCGACGCCGAGCCGATGTTCTTTATCTCCGGCTTTTCCGGTCAGCTTCTTGCTAAGAGACGAGTCAGCCCCCGTTGGGGAGAGCTGAAGGCGAGACGGAAATGGAGGCGGATTAAGACGCGAGGTGTGATTGGACCAGCCAGCTGTTTACTTAGATGCGGTCAGTCAGGGGGCTTTTAATGTTGCTGCTAGCTGCGGAAAAAGGATATGTCTTTGCTTTCGGATGAATTGTGCTCTTTCTAAACGTTACGTGTGTATGACTTCATATCGACTCGTTGCATAATTCGCTATTTGGGATTGTGAAAGTTATTATTATATTATATTTTTCTCGATGTTATAAATACATCGTGCTTATATAAACATATTTCTTAATTAATGGTAAACATGGAGAAAATTACGATTGACTTTCATAATATATAAACTTGAAATTGGATTATCGTGATGCAGAGATTGGTTCGTAACGAGTTTTCAATATATTTAAAATCCAACTTTCGATTACGCTTTGTATACCGAAATTACTTTTACCATTTGGAAATTATTTAAAATCCACATCATTATTTTATCT
Organism: Torymus auratus; assembly: GCA_900474315.1. Taxonomy (NCBI): domain Eukaryota; kingdom Metazoa; phylum Arthropoda; class Insecta; order Hymenoptera; family Torymidae; genus Torymus; species Torymus auratus. The sequence continues at coordinate 5,931 of UXGD01001812.1, forward strand.
GTTATTCAGCAATATTATATACAACAGAATATTCCTTCATTGTGTAGTATGCTTCCTACTCCAAAATTCAAAATGATTGAAGTTTTGACACTGACATTTTGTATTCCGGCAGGCAGTAGTCGATCCTTGTTTTTCCACGCTGTCGCGATGAAATAAGGGAAACGTATGACTAAAAATCGAAAGAATCGAACGTTCTTCCTCGAAAAATCTACAAAATTGCATTTTTTTCGCATTTATATTCATGAAACATTCATCTTTCCCGTCGAAGGTGAAATATTTCTTTGGATCTCGAGAACTCGGAGTGAAAATTAAATTTAGAGTTTAAATTTTCAATATTCTTATGAGATTTTTCAATTACAAAATCATGAAATTTTCCGTTCTTCTGTAACTGACAAAAGTAAAGCGCACATCCCAGCGATCGATCCGGATAACGGACTTTTTTCATTATCTTTACGGACTTTTTGCGCAAGTTCCGGATAACAAAGGGATTTCCGGTTGTCCTTTGAGCATTAAAAAATAAACAGCCTTAACTTTCCTCTGAGACTTATATTTCAAAGGAAAATAAAGAAATGTAAAATTAAGGCTTCCTAATAGAGGCTGTGCACACAATCTTCAAAAAAAGCATCTTAAAATCTTGGTCATAATTTTTTTAGGTCACACAAGTTTACCTTGAAAAAAAGAAAACGAATTTGCAGACTATTAGTCCTAATCTTTAGCAAAGTAAGTAAGAATATCGAACATCAGCCGAAAGAGGTAACGTTTCTTCTTCATTATTCAGCGTTATCCAGAGCGTCAGCTTTCAGGATCCATATTTTCAAATATAAAAACGGGGGCGAGGGCAGCGCACGTTGCATTGGCGCGTAAATTAAGATAAACACACGCCAGAGCGTAACGAATAGGATTTTCGTCCCGGATAAGCGCGAAATGAAAGTCTCGCACGTGGACGTAAGTCGATGATGATAATAATGAAAAGAACTGCTCGGGGATTTCATTGTTGCCGGGTCGTTGATATGCGCAGGAAAACCTTTGAGGGTGTGTTTGCTCTCCCTTCGACTTTCGTTTTTCAGCTACTTCTTCTTCTCTTTCGTCATTCTCGCACGCGCTTTGTTTCGCCAACGAGCAAATTTAATGAAAAACCTTTTTTCCAGTGCGGGAGTCATAAACAGCGTAATATCTGATTATTCTGTTTCGTGTGTGCCCCACGAGAGTCCCCGGCGCTTTGGTCTTATCAAAGGCTCTCGAGAGTTTCTCTATCCTTCTCTGTCCCTCTCTTTTTCCTCTCCTTCATAAACCGCTCTCGCGACATTGTTCTTGCACAGAGTGACATGCGAAAAAGTTCTTTTGGGAATTTTGGAGAATTGTATATGCATATCATCAGCTCAAAATAAAAATCTTAGTATATAGTGTACCTTTAATATAAAATTGATTTCAATTATTGTTAATGATTTGATATATTAAAACTGTATGAACTTATTTATTGCGCAAGTGATGTGGATTACGGCCGTACTTATGAAGGTATTGAATAGACTCGGAAACCATTAGTATATATAAATTATTTATATACTCATACACGCGATAACATTTTATTTTCCTCATAAATATTTATCTACGAAGAAGCCGTTTTTGTAATCCAGCTTCGCCGATGCAATAAGAGCCTGTATCGATTTCATATGGTCACTGGTATTATAACGGATAGGTGGGCATAAAATCCAACTGAAAATCGATACAGCCCCTTATATTACATCTATATTTCAATTTATTTACCCGTTTTACGCAGATATATATTATTTCATTATACAATAACTCCATAACTTAAAAACTATCATCCTTCGCATTACTCGAAACAATCCTACGCGACGGCTCAATTTTCTCGAAATAAAAGGTGCAAGCTCTTAATTCGTGAGCGCGCTCAGTGTCTCCTCCCATCCAAACATCCGCGCCTCATCCCTCGAGGAGTTAGTTGCAGGTCACTGTATCCCCGCTCTCCCTCGCAAAAAGGAGCAAAGCATAGTGCTCTGTATATATATACGAGTGGCGAATCCATATTATTGAAATTCAAGGCGGTGCCAAGGGTCTCTCCCTCTCCTGACAGTTTGACTTAGCCTGGCTTACTCGCGCAGTGCATGCAAATGAATACAAACAGAATCGCGGCGTTTGAGAAGCTCGCAATAAGACGGCGGCGCGGCCGAAGAGAAAAAGGTAGGTCGTGTCGCCGCCGGGAATGTAAATCGCGCGCGAGGAAAGAAGACCGAAGCAGAATTTTCCAATTAGCCTCGGGCGCGGCTCGGCACTTTGCGACTGTTTTGCTGCCGTTTAATAACCGATCGTGTCCTGCGCGGGCGCGTTCTTCAATCATTTAGAGTGTTGTTTCCTCGCGTATTATATTATACGCGGTTTACTTGAGCAAAAAGTGGCTTGGAATAGTCGGGAAATCAGCTGCATCGAGCGGGTTACATTGCGTGCTCAACTTCTTTATTTATTTTGTGAAGGAAAAGTTTTATCCGTAGGTTGCATTGCAATAATTGATTTTATTTGTTTCTTTGATAAAACAGTTCAATACAAGTATACATATTTAGATTTATATTGAAAGTCTCTGATTGCTAATTAATACATATAATAACAACGAAAGAGATAATAATTTTATCGAGACATAACTATATATAGTTTTAGCGCGTGGTTCCGTCAAATTTACGAATCCCCCCGTCGAGCTAAAAAAATAACACAGTGCGCAACTCGTGTACGTAACCACGCCCTTGCGAATTTTTCGTCGCATTAATCACTTATTTTGGCCTCCACAAGCAACAGCAGCGGCAGTAGTAGTAGCAGTACAACAACTGGAGAGCAACGGCAACACACTGCAGCCGCGCTACCTCTCGCCGCGCAAAAAACCGATCGGCTGACACGAACGAGCGAGGGCGCGCGCGCGCGCGCATAACGAATCGCTGCAAAACATTTTCGAGCATAAATTAAAAAAGCGCAGGAGGCGCGCCCAGAAGAGCCATAAGACTGGCAGTTTTACCCCGGGAACAAGCTTCATGCGCATGCATAATGCATGCACGCTCTCGCAGGGCTGTCTCTGTGTATGTGTGTGTGTACAATGGCCACTGCGGCACATGACAAAAGGGCGTTTTAATCAAAGGACACATGCGCGCGCGGGCGGCCGGTCCGACAAGAAAATTCTACGGTCTGCGCTCTGGTGTCCCTCAGTGGCTGCAAAATCACACTTACGCTTTTTCTGTCGCGCATACATATAATATATATATGTACACGTGTACGCGCGGCTGCGTGCCACCTCAAAACAGTACTAGGCGAAAAAACTCCGAGTTTGTCGTGTGCACTGCGTATTTTTCTGTAGGTACTAATATACCGAAAAAGTGCAACTGTATAGCCGCTATGCTCTATCACTTTTATCATTTGGTACTCGCAGTGGATATTGTAACAATGTTCCCTTGTACAATGGAAATACTAGAAAATGCTATATCTGAATATACAAAGCCATTCGGTATAGGTCACGTATAAAATATTGCACAAAGAAATGCTTATTAAATTTAAATAAATAACATTTATTTGTACGTTACCAAAAAAATATTTACTTGCGTTGAAATAATATATTTGTCAAGTTCGTGATACATTTTTCTGCTCTCAATTGAAATTGTTAATAATAAAAATAATTATCTTTTTTCTCAGTGTACGTAATAATGCCGGGCATCATAAAGTCTGCATATAAATTCAAATACTCGTGTACAGGACGTCATACATACTACAGACTGGTCTCGCGTCAGCCTTCGTTACACGATATTTTCATTAAAATCTCCCTCTTTCTTGACCTGCACACACGCGTGGCTTTGGCGCAGCTCTTTACTATTTGTGTTCTACTGCGCGCACACGCGTCGACGCGAGAGTCAGTCGACAAAGGACGCGGCGAGTGAACGCTTTATTTTCCCGCTTTTTCGCAACCCGTAACAAGAATGCACGGCGATCCTTTGCTTTCCAAACCTTAGACATTGCCTTAATTATGCGCGCATTTTCCCCGTTTAGCGCTTTCTTTTTTACTCTACGCGCGCTCCACGGATCAGATCAACGCGCGCGCTTTTCTTTGAGCTACAAAGTTTGCGAGCGGTAATTTAAACGGGATAAATTGAGACTGTTTAACTCACCTTTTCTCTAATGGAAGCTCGTTTATACGCGTCTATGCTGTACTTAATAGTTGTAACGAGACTCTAAAGAAAACATATAGATCGTAATCGTATTGATGCCGCTTAATCTTTTATTTCATGAGACTGGCCGACAGTTACGAGCTCTTCACTTGTGTAATAATACTGCGATGATGCATCTCTTTAATCTAAATGTGGGCATTTATTGTGATAATACAGTAGCCCCATTTTCTTATAAGACTTTCGCCTACACGTTGCTGCAACACAAAAGGTCCGGCGGTCAGAATGGATTCCGAGTTTCTGCTACGAGATAAAGCTGAACGACAATTTACTCAAATCGTATGCTCATTATTACGCGCTCGCAAATGTCGTATCGCATGCGGTAACCAGAGAGTAGTCTATTCTTATCATTCTTCATACTTGGTTTACTCACGTTACGGTTTCTTCACTTATAAAATAAACGATGCTCTGTTTGCATAATTTTTTCTCAAAAAGACGTACTCAAAAAGATTTTTAGCTAAACCTTTCTTCGTATTATTAAAACTCTAGCTTTCAAAAGATACTAAACGAGAGCTTCTGTTAACTATTTATTCAGTTCTGAATAGAAAAAATTGTTTGTCGCTACAGCGAGTCTAGGCATGTGCGTATGCTGCAGCTGTTCTGCACATTTCAAGAAGCTTAAAAGGGATAATGAAACAAGTTTGTTGAAAGCGGCAGGCAGCTCGCTCTCTCTCGCTCTCGAGACTGTAACCGTTGCGAGCTTTCAGCATAGTTGTAGATAAGGAAGAAGGAGGTTGGGAGAAAAAAATTCACGCGGCTTATAACTAGTAAAACTGGCAACTGCGCGATCTAAGCCTCGCCCTCTCCTCTATACTTTATCAACTTAAAACTTTTAGGAGATTAATTAGCCCCCCGCGGCGAGTACACGGGCCTGTCACGCGCGTGACTACAATATTGCGCCGAAAATGCCGCGCTGGCGAATGAACGCACGTGTTTTCGAAATGAAAAATTAGCGTCGTTGCCAACTTTTCGTAAAATTAAAATCATCGTCGTCTCCCCGCGGCTAACGAGCGAAAGGCGAATCCGAGATATGGCACTAATAATTAAACAAGGAAAACATTAGTCGAACAAGTCCATAAAAGCGTTTTACTGCGTCGGCCCCCCTGGCGCGCGAGCGACAATTAGAGTAAAACACTTTGGGGCTCTCGACCCCGAAAATATTACGACTGATAACCCGTAGAGCCTACGCCGACGCTGCCGCCCCTCGCGTAAAGGGAAAATCAGAGCATTATCTCTCGCTTGATCATTATACGCGCGCGAAGCTAGGCGGGGATAACGCAATTTACAGCATTGTTAAGGGATTGATGGAGGGAGGAGGAGGGCAAAATTCTCCCTGGGCCATTACTGTCTCTCCTCTCCCTCCTCTCCTTCTCAGAGCTTTAATCCTCTAATTTAAAGGAACGATTTCGCGCGTCGCACAAAAAAAATCGTACAAATGCTTTAATAACCGTAAAGCAGGATAAAGTGCGGTTAATTAGTATTCTCTCCTTCTCCTTCACACTGTAGTGTTTGAATTTTTGTTCCTCTTTCTTTGCAGAAAATGGGCTCGGTGCACGGCGAGGAGCTGCCCTTCGTCTTCGGGGCGCCGCTGGTCGACGGCTTCGGCCATTTCCCACGGAATTACACGCGCGCGGAGATGGCGCTGTCGGAGAGCATAATCCAGTACTTTGCCAACTTCGTGAGGACCGGGTAAGTCGATTCATATATACATACATATATCTATATATATAAGCGTTTGCCCGCACCTGCTTTATGGTCCCGTTTTGTATACCTTGTCCTATTGGCTATTAGCCGGTTAAGGGGTGCGTGCTTTTCGGTAAATGTTCCCTTGGCGTTGAATTCCAAGGTAAGTCGCTCTAAAACTTTAGGCTGTTTTAGATGTTTGGCGTACAACTAATGCCTCTTTTATAGTTGTAATCTTATTTCTATGTGATTCTTTTCCAAAACTAGAGGGTATCATATTTGTTTAAAACTATTTTTATTTACAATACAAAAGTAAATATGATATTTAATCTTGTTTTTTGTTAATATGCTTTATTTGAAAATTCTCCTATTTCTCTACTAATCCATTATGCTTCGAAAGAAACGTGTTATTCATTTATCAAATATTTTTCATATATATCTCGTTACACGTATATGTTATTGTGCCAACAAACTACGGTTTATAAATTGCTAGAAACTCTAATATGAAATAATGAATTATCGCATATATAATAAGTATATCAAAAATAATATCATAAAGTGCATCTAGCAGTAAAACACGCATGTGATGAGTAGTAGAACTAACATTTCAGTCAGACGGCAGACAGGGATATTCTTCCACGTCTCGTCGAAAACAAGTGATATATTTTATTAAAAATCAAGACACGTTAATTAGCAATTTTCATCTCCACACGCTTATTAAAAGAGGACTAAAACACAAGTTCTCCCTGTCTCAGCGTGCGAAATAAAGAAAAAGCTCTATCCCTCTTGCACGAGGTTTTCAGAAAAATCCACGCCCACAGACAGAAGTGTTCCCTCTCTCTCCTGCGAAACGAGAAACATGCCTTCTCGCACGCTAGAAAACCGCGGAATCATCCATCCGCGCGTAGAGCGGCTGCTGCTTTTTTTTCTTCTTCATCCTCCGCACTCTCTTTCTCTCTCTCTCCCTCGCTGCGGCAGAATGAAACGAGGTCCTTTATCGCGCAAAAGGAAGGAAGGAGCCGACACCGGCGGTGGCAGTGGTGCATTGTCCTCGCGCGAATCGAATCCTTATATTGGCCGCCGGCAGCATCGAGAAATCTGTTCTACGCGAGTGGAAGGGGGAGTATAACGGCGCGTACGTGGAAACGTGTATCGCGCTATAGCGGAGGGGGCGGGGGACGACACACACTCACACAGACCGCGTGCGCGAGGCATTCCACCAACTGGGAGACTCGAGCGAAGTGGCGGTTCTCTTGGTGCCGCACGAAATTCTGGGAATACTTTGAGGAATCGCTGATTGACTCTATAGCGCTATACGTGCGGTCCATACATTACTACCCAGAATTCATTAGCTCTATTATAATTATAATGTACTAATGAGCTCTATTTGAAATCATATATGGCGTAAAATAAATGAATATTTATGTCTTTAATTTTAATAATAAAAAATGTAAAGCGGCACGAATAATCTTAAAAGTAGATATAACAGAATACCCAGAAAGCGTTTCTATTTTATTTATTAGATACATTTACTTTGATATTTCCGTTAATAATAAAAAAACAACATCCAACCGAGGCCTACCTGCGAAAAATTAGCTTCCCGAGGCATTGGCAGAGTCCGAAAAAATTGAATATCCTTCAATTTTCGCATCTCCCTTCTAGACTCGCGCATCATTCGTTCGGACAAATTCGAAAAGGATGAATACACCGGGCGCTCGGAATATACTCGGCAAACATAACAGCAGACGTACACTCGAGGATCGCTCTTTCAATAGAGGCGAAAAGACGTGGGGCATAAACGAGCCTGAGAGAAAGAGAGAAATATGGGAAATAACGAGCCGAGCGCTGTGCCGCGTACGAGGGTATAAGAAGATAGTAAGGAAAGAGAGGGAGAGAGAAGTGGCTGAAAGGAAGAAAAAGGTCTCTTTCTGTCTCTTTCTCTATCTTTTCTTCTTGGAAGAAAAACGCAAAGGCACAGACGAGAAGGGGATCAATACGGGAAAGGCCAAAGCGGGGAGGCAGAAATTTTTGCAAGCTGCGATTTCTTTTTTTGGTTCGGAAAGCCGTTGCCTCAGCTGCAGCAAGCAGCTGGCTTTGATTAAAAAATTTTTTTGCTCCCGCGCTTGGGACTTTATCGCTTCCCATATTCGTATCGAAACGCACAGAGCCATATAGAGGCTATTGAGACGTTTCGAGCTGCCGCGCCTAAGGAGAAAATCGAGGATTGCGAGAGAGCACGCGGCGGCGATATCCAATGCCATTAGGATATTTTAATCAAGAGCGGCTGCAGTTTTTATCGCTCGCTCGCGCGATACCGAGCTTAATGAGGAATTTTCCAATTACAGTAGTAAGGAGAGAAGGAAGGGAACGGCGAGTCGGAGAAATATGAGCTAGTCTCTTTTTTTCCTACTATATTTGGGGGAAGAACTTTTGGCTTCTGCCAGGTAAAGCGGTAATTGCTCTTCGAAACACACCTGCTCGTAATGAACTCGCTAATGTACGCGCGATCTCCAACGGTGGTGAAAAACGATCAATAAACTCGACGAGCGAGAGCGCGACGCTTTGATTTGGATTAATCAAGCGCTTTTAGAGTTTCGCGGTCAGCGCATTGATTAAGTGGCACATTTTATTTCCAATTTGCTAAAGTCAGCGGAGAGCTACGGAAACTATTTAATTCGTTCATTTCTGTACGGAACGCGAACACCATGGAAATTCCACATCCTGACGTGTGTTTTAAAGCAAAGTTTAAACAACGTGATTCATATAGCATAGCGACGCAGAACTATACTCGACTGCAGAGCTTCAAACTATGTACAGAGACGCAACGCGGACGTAGGATATGCCTCAATAACAAGCGTGGACGAGTGGCTTCAACGGGGACCGATTTATTTACGGGAAATCAGACAATCCTCGCAACAAACCACATTTATCAAAAGTTACCTCCTCTCCTTCTCTCTCCCTCTCTCTCTTTTCCTCCCCGCGCACATCCTGCGCACAAACTATCGCTTGCTACCACCAAGTCACGTAAGGTGCCACGTGTCCCACCGCAAGCGTCACGCCCGCCCGCAGAGATATCTATATATATATAAGCTTTCGCCTTCATAGCGAAAACTTGTATTGGCGACATGTGCGCGCGCGGAACCACATGCATATGCAAAAGCCAGGGGCGTCGGCGAATCGGCGATATTTCAAGTCCGCGCGGCCGGACTGTCTCGAAAACTAGTCGGGGTCAATAAAAGCGCCCGGGCACATATATATATTTTTTTGTTTTGTCCGCAGATTGGGTACGCGTGTAACCGATATGAAGGTTTTTTTTTCTTTTTTTTCGTTGCGGTCTGGTTGTACCACCAGCTGCTCGCCGTCTCTCTTTGGACGCTGTTTATATGGTGGACAATAAAGTATATTTGAATATGCACGCGGGGGAGGATGTTTTCGTAATGGAAGAGGCGCGGCGCGCGGTTTACGCGTCCTGTAAAAGTCACTCCGCCGGCTCGATGAATAAATTCATGCGACATGGAGATTTCCCTGCTTTCGTTTGATGTAGCAGCTGTTAAAAATTACGAAATTACTTTACTTGGCTTTATAAAATAGCTGCAGGGCTTCTTTACGTATGATATTAGATTGTTGAAATCGCGACGGTTCGGTTGTTTCATTTTGAGCAGACATCTGCTCTATTTTGTCTATATAATAATCATATTTTCTCATTACTGTATAGTTAGTCTAAATAAATAGAACGGCTATTCGTCTATATTTAACAAGGGCACAAAATCTCGTACAATGTAACCATAAAGGGTGCTTAAAATCTGCCTTCTTCCCCGGAGTAGAAAAAAGCCCTGATATATCGCCTTATAAATCAACAATGAACTTGTACAGCCGCGCACCGGCGCACGCATACGAGCGAATAAAATCTTGGCCTCGTATCCACAGCCGTAGCAGCTCCTTAAACACGCATAACTCTCCCTCTATCCCTTTCTCGGGGTAAAACAGACAGGCTCCGACATCTCCCTCCTCCTACACCTGCCACAAGAAACTTTCGCCCAGCGCGCGCAAAAACTAACCGACTGGTCAAGGGGTCAATATGCGAATTCCAGCGGCCGGCCATAGCGAGAATTCATGTATTCCAGAATAAATACATATATATTATGCCGCTCTCACCCCACCAGCAGCAGTGGGATCGAATTAAAAAAAAAACGTAGTCGGATATAGGTTAGGTATATGCAGGGAAAAAGCGGGCTTAGGTGCGCCGCCGCGCGAGAATACGACGCGATTCGAATGCGAATGCGCGCACGTATAGCACGCGCGGTAAATTAACATTTTCGATCCGGCCGAGTAGCGCTTTTCTTCTTCCGTAACGGAAAAATAATAAAATGCCGGGAGTGAGAGGAGAATGGATACATTTGAATAATGCGTGTTTGGAAATAATACGCAGATGGATGGGAGGCAGCGTATTGAGACGTGCGCGAGAACATCTCTGAGATAAAGTGATATCCAATCGCACGGGTGCGGACGAAATTCGCGGATGAACTTTCTTTGTTTTGCTATGGAATTAGATATCAGTATGATTGCGGAGTATGATACGTCTTTTGTATTCATGGAGTAGGCTCTTACAAATTGTGAGTGATTTCTCAAATTCTTTATTACAAAGATTGTGCAATATAGGCATTGAATAATTTATGATGAGTTGTAACTAATTCATTCGTTCTTAATTTGTTTGTCTAACATACAGGAGATAAAGAAAAAATTCCGTTCAAAGTGGCCGAATAAGCTCCTGTTACCTTATATTTTGTACACTACATTGTTAAAAATAATTTTTTGTGCAATAAAGTTTTTTAAAGCATTTTTATTATTTAAAAAAAATCCTTGCTCGTCCCATAAATTCTAGCCGTAAAAAGGTGAAATATAACCTGTATTAAAACATTAGCGATAATGGCTCGTGAAATATAAAATAAGCTCCATTTTTTTACAGAGAGAATGTAGAAAATGCGAATAATAATGATGTCTTCCAAAAGCTCAATCTGAATTGTTAATAAAAGCCCTGAATATTTCACGATTCAAGTACCTTTTAATAATTTAAACGACATATGCTGTGTTTTCGTATTTATGACAAGAAAAGAAAAAAATACACGTTAAATATTAGAGGTCCGTAAAAGAGCAGTGCATTATAGCGTTTATATTCGAAAGTGAGCTCGTCTGTGTGAATTTAAAAAAGCCGACTGCATTAAGAGCACTTTTTACCATAAATTTTACATTGTTACACGTCAGTAAAAAGCCAGTCAAAATGTTAATGTATCGATAGCAGGTGATACCCACTTTTATTACCCTTCATTAATAAGCGGATACGAAAATCTACTACAACAATACCCTAAATAAATAAAATCCCCAACACACACATACAGCAGCCATCTGTCAATGGAACGTATATTACTCGTCGCTCAGCATTCGCTTCAAAATAACGGCCAGCCAAGCTCGACGATTTTAACAATAATTTAGCATAATCGCGGCGCATAACCTTGGGAGTAGCCGTGCAATGGCAAACAGCCGTAGCTCACCTCCCTCGCGCGCGTAATCCCTGCGCGCAAACGCCGCCGCGAATAATGCAGATGTACGCGGTAACGAGCAGTCGCAAACCCCCAATGGATTCGCCCCGTCGTCGTGCCGCTTTCAGGCTCCGTGTCTGCCGCTCTGCGTGCGAGGGAGTTTCGTTTTTCTCCAAGCTCGAGCGCGCGTGGGAGTATAGCCACCGACGTGGTTTTGAACGCGAGTCTGTGGGCGCGGCGTGTGTGGGGAGTTCGAGGGATATAGCAACGGCGGAGTTTCGCGCGCGAGAGAGAGAGAAAGAGAGAGGAAATTCGATTCGCCAGGATGGTAGTTGATTCCGATGGAAGTTTGGGTATTTGCAGCGTGAATGGCCGTATTTGTTCCTTAATTATTAATGATCGCTGATTCGTGTGTATTTTTAGCTTTACGATAATTATTCTTTGCGAATTTCCTCTTAACTTTTATTTATCAAATAACAATTTGTGCACTATAGGTATACGCAGTATTTTGTAAATAAAAGTTTTTTCAGAACATTTTTTTACTTTAAAATTGAAAAATACAATGTTTATTAAACTTTGAAATCGACTGAAACATAGCGTAACGAGTATTTCCGGCGACTTGGGTGTGTCAGCAAAATGATAGGTGCAGCCCGCGGTGCAGTCGAGCTGGCATCGGGGCGACAGTCCAATGGTATAGAGCGCAGGATTAGAAAGCTCAGATCGGTGGGGTCAAGCTCTGTGCGTCGAATGGCTTTTTACGCGACTTATTTTGCTCTGTCTTTAGTCATACGTAACAATGGATTTTCCGCGGGGAAAAGAAATTTCCATTTCAATGAAGCACTGTTTCATTGAAATGTAAAATGAATGTTCAACCTTCGACAAGCAGAACAGTTGCCAAAAAAGAATTTTGCATATACCATAACGTGCACCCAAAGTTTTCCGAGGGAAAAACGAGAGAAGCAAACCTTGACGATGCCTATCAAAATCACAGCCTCCGCTATTTTTGTGCGCAACAACACGGTCAAAGGGTGCGGAAAACTCGAGGAACATTTTCTCCGGGCGCGCGTTTTTTAGTTTGGCCAAACTTATTTTACCTCGTGCGCTCGTGTGCTGTCGACACAGCAACTCCTGACATGCCCGTGCGCGTATAAAGAGCCTTTAGACGACGTTTTTCGCGGTTTATGATAGAAAAAGCGTTTAAAAAAAGTTATGTTGCATCATTGAAAGCCTGGTTCTTTTGAGATTATTGTTTTTGATGATTAAATTTTTACGTGCTTTTTTATATTCATAGAGTTAAACTTTATACTATTCTTCTCGAAGAAAATTTTATGCTGAAATTCCAGGTGAAATTGTATCAGAAAATAAAGTCGGTAAGAAGGAAATTTAATCAAACTGCACATTTTATTGTAATACGCAAATATTGCTTGTGTATAGGATAAGTAAAACAAGTCCGGCCTGCAGGCAGACCTTAGTAAATGTAGATATTGGCTTTATTCTCGCATTTCCTGAGGGATAACGACGATAATATTTTGAAATTTTTATTTTTCTATGCTCTTAAAAATTTTCTATATCCAACATCCCGCGGGTATAATACTTGTTTTTAGTGTATTTTTTGCGACACCGCACGTACGCGCAGTTACACAGTGGCCTTTTATTTTCTCCCAGCGTATAAAAAAATTTATGAAATATTTAAAAACGGTAATGTATACTACGTACGATACTGCAACATTCAATACATTAGCCTCGTTGTAGTACGATACATTTAGTAAATATATTTCAAGTAGTTTGATCGACGCGCGGATAGGTCTGCAGTTTAAATTGTTGCGGAACTATGATGCCGAGCGACGTAAAAATCAATCCGGAAAACGTGGCGTGCTGTTATGAAACTATTCCTTTGTCGAAAATATAAACTGTCAGCCTATATGTTGTTTAATTAAATTTTCTACATGATGGAATATTAAATTAGTCCGTAGAAGCTGTCGCAACATTATATTCAAAAGTATTTACTATATTAATATATACCGCATGCAAAGCGATGTGTACGAAAAATAGTATTCTCTCGAAAATAGGGAAAGGGCCTATATACAGATATAGAGAAATGAAAAAGAAAAACGATATCCGTACGAGTTGAAATCGCGCGTATATATATCTATATATCGATAAAAGTTGGCGGGCAACTTTCCCGGCAAATATTACTCCTCGCTCGTGCGCGCACTCGAGCTCAAAGGCGTGCGCGGTGTGCGAGAGGCAGGAAAATAGATCGCGCGAAATTACAAATGGATGGGAGCGAAATTCGCGCGAACTAAGCGAGCTCGTCCTGATGAATTAAGTTACACGCTATCGAATCCGTCGGCTCTCTCTCTCGCTCCCGGATAACCAGAGCGCGAACTCTCGCCTGTCCGTGTGGTGTACGTGCAGACGCGACGGAGAGGCCGAGAGATGGTATACAGGCGGCATTCCGTGACAAATTGATCGATCGAATATTTCAGGTTGGCGAAACTTCGTTAAGTCGAAGTGTTTGGCGCGCAAGCGTTGCAAGCTGAATGTGCAAACCGCTTTTTAGAAAGAGTGCGCGCACGCTTGATGAGAGCGCAAATTCCTGTTATTTTTGGCGCCCTTTTTCCAAGCAGTCGATATCCACCTTGTTGCTTGTTGTTTTGTGTAAACATATTATGTCGATATGGTTTAAATACTCTTGACGGTGCTACTGTTCATAGGCAAAAAAACGTTTTTTTTTATTGAATAAATATTTACAAAATAAATTTTGAATTGGATAAACATGTCAATATCCAGCATTCCAACATTTAAATCAACATGTCCCTTCATGTAATGAGTTTTTTCAAACATATGTAATTCTTAGAGCCAGCATAAAACTTCATTTCTCACCCCACTCATACGATCGAATAAACTCTAACTCGTAAAAGCTTGTTTACACCTTCTGTCCTTTATACGAGCCCACGAAACTTACTCTATTTCTTCTAGTCGCGAATTTTTTGACATTTGAACACGAAGCATACGGAACACCATGTAGGCATGCGCTGTACGTACGTAGGTACGTAGGTACGGAGGTATATACGTACGCTGTGGAGCGCGTATATCCGGGCGTCGGCTGTCGGTATATTTATTATCGTGGCGTTCTCCCGAGCCTTCGGCCGTTTGTCATCATTTAACGATAAATAGGCGGTGTGGGGGAGGTGAAGGGGGTTATACGGACCTCAGGTCCGTATCTCGTAATTCAGCCTGACTGACGCTAATTCCGTATAGGTGTGGGATTATCCTCGCGCAAACCCGTGGCTTATTCTCATCCTCGTCCTCCGCCGCGACGCCGCGGCTGCCCTCTTTTCATCCTCCTGCCTTGCCCCCCATCCCCCTCTCTCTCTCTCTCTCTCTCTCGCTTTATTTATCCGGTTTTCCTATAGCTCACACGCTCGCTGCGTCCTAATACCCGGTTATGGCTTTAAGGGGACGGCCACGTCACGAGGCCGAGTCGATTTTTTCTTCATTTTATTTTGTTTCGACCGACTTTTTAATGGGCGAAGTTCGCCGATGATTGTTGGAGATTGGTTGGAAATTGTAAAGCTGCGATTTTTTACTTTGTGTATAGAGCTACTCTGTAAGTGAGTCTTTTTGTTGAAAATATCTGATGGGGCGTGAAAGAGTAAACCAAAAGTAGCTAGCTGCTTTATTATACTCTGAGAAAATTTGATACATTTCTCTTGTTTATCGTTAAAGTGAATATGCATGATTTATTATATGTTTCTCCGAATAGTATGTTACAAAATCTAATTATAATATTAATGCAATATGCAGTATTATTCGGTATATCGTTCAAATCTTTGTTATTTATTAAAATATCAGCTTCCTGGAATACGTTTCAATTTATTATTTCAAATAATACTTTTTCATATAAATTATTAGTTCTACTCGGAACTCACATTATATAGCTGCACTTAGAGACATTTTTAAAACGTCAAGAATTTGTTTGATCTATATAAAAAATTACGTTCTGCAGTTGACACGAACAAAAGCATAAAAAAATATCTAGATTCTATAAAGATTTTAATGAAAGCTTTTCAAGCTCATTTTTCAGTAAAAGAATTTTATACGCGCCCTGAACCTTAATCTTTTACGGTAAAAAATATTATAATCTCGAAAAATCGCTCTATACTAGAGAACGATTCTGCAAATAGCAAATAGCGTTGAAGCCGAAATACTTGAAATTACGTCTCATTAAAACAATACGCGCAAACTAAAAATTGACGAGAATCATTAACGAAAAAAAAAGAAATAAACTTTTGACCATTGATCAAAGTCATCATTGACTGACATTACGTCACACACACACACATTTTAATTATCCCGCTTTTTTTAACCCTTTCAGCGTGACATCGATATAACTGCGTCCAACCTGCTCTTACTTATAAATTTCACGGCGCGCAATACGCGGACTGTAAGCGATTCAATTTTCGCGATCGGCCCGCAGCCGCTATATCCGATCGAGAAAGGAAGGAAAGGGATGGAGGGGGGGATTTTTATTCCCCGCGGAAATGAAATTAAGTCGCTGTACGTGAATCGAGCGCGCGGTTGCCGGCTGCTTTCTTTTATTAATATAATAACGGCGACGTGGTTCGCGTATGCGGAGAATTGTATTATTTAGTGAGGGGGTTGGAGGTAGCCTTTTTCCTCGACGCCGAGGATGGCTTAATAGAAATGATAATTGAAACGGTTAGAGCGGAAGCGAGTGGATTATAATGTAAAAATCTTGAGAGTGAGGAAAAGGCAACTTTCCCCTCTCTCTTCCTCTCTTTGATATTTCACTGGAATAAAGAAGTTCGATAATGCAGGGGTGGAATCGATTTTGCGGTTGTAGACGATAAGCATATTCGCACTCGAAATTAGATTATAATAATTTTGCATGTTTTTTTCCATTTTAGAAAACTCGAGTTAAGGGTAGAAAGGGTAAACTTTTTTTTTAATACAGTTCATCTTTGTAATAAAGTAACAAACATTGTTATTTACGAAGCTTTCAAATCATCTAAAATATTACCTTGTATACCACTCTGTTTTGACATTGCAAATAACGAAATTGAGGGAACGAAAAAAAATGAAATACAATATGTATTTACTTTATATTTAATTTGAAATTTTATTATTAAACCAAACAAAGAGTCGGCAGAAAAAAAAATATTTTAAAAATGTAAATAAATTGGATATTTTATGTTTCAATAATACATTCCTTTTTTTATAACTTTTTATGAAAAGTACTGTAGTCCAACAAAATAAGGTATTTTAACTATTGTAATAAAATAAACCTTTTCATTAAATAGCAGGCAACATTTCCCTTTATAATATCTATATCAAGCACTGATATATTATCTAGTATATATTCACCATTAGCTCGAAGACGTCCTAGTCATAGAAACTAAAAACACATCAGCACGAAAGAGCTGCGAGTAACGAGGGCGTAAAAACATTATATTCTTGCCTGCTACACGCATCCACGTTATTATGTCTGCATCTATGCGGCTCTCCTTGGTATACCGAAATTTCGCTCTGCCCGATAAATAACCCCGGGCGAATAAGAACATCCTCCAGTTTAATGACGCGCGCCGCGGCCATAAATTCCTGTTTAGCCACTCAATGATGATACTTCCCCGGGTGCGAGAGCTCCGGTTTTTCGGCTACAGACGGCGGAAAGCTCACGTGTCACCGCTGACGGCGAGATCGATCAATCGGAAGCCTGCGTCCGACAAACTCGCAGCGCGGCGAAAATCCAATGTGCCGAAGGAGAGGGAAAAAAAGGAAGAGCGAGAGGGAGGAATCGATCCGAGCGCCGTCAGAAAGGCCATTCCGAGACTCTCTTTATTTCGCGCACGTACGCGTGTTTAATTCGCAGGGCGCGGAACACTAGAGCCTGGAGCTTAGAGACGTGTGTGTGAGTGTAATACGTGTGCCGATTTTCGCGGGAGCCGGTAACGAGGTTGCGGCTAGCGTAAATACCAGCAATTACGACGTCGGCGGAAACTTTCGACGTTCGGCTCTGGCCGTATAGCTGCGGCTCAGGGGGTTGGCTGAAAACGCGAAACGAAACGGGAACGCAATTCGCGCCTCATCGGCCACTTAGAGCGCGCGCACGCGCGGAATCCTCCGCGTGTGCGCGTATTAGAAAGCCCGAGGGCTCGTTTTTCTATAGGTGGCACTGTATACCTGTTGGCCCGTAACTCGGATAAAAAAAGTTTCAGCATTTAGCCCCCACCGCGGGCTTCAAATAAACTTTTCCCATAAACAGTGCCCTCGGAGAGTCAGGGTTACGTTTAAGCGTATTTGCTCTGAAACAGAGACTTTTCTTTTCTTCCTTAAATACCACGGCCAAGCGCGAATTAATAGCGTATACAAGTCGAGGGGATAATCTGTAATTCTTTTACCAGAGGCACGGGTACGCATCACCGAAAGCTCGGCTGACGAAGCAAGCCTCATCTTACGGGGAATCTTGCCGACTCAGCTGTTTCTATTTAATCAACGCAAACGAGGGCGGCCCGCGCTTCTGGCGAAATTTGATTGCTATTTTACTTTTCAGTCGCTGCGCGTCCGATTCTCAAAAAATGCAGAACAAGTGGAATTCGGTCCATTATGCAGCTGCCAACTCATCGAATCGTCGGGCGGGCGGCGACCAACGGCGCATGAGGAAAATTCGCTAAATTTTTTTCTGCCCTCCGAAGCGGTAGCGGCGTGTTCTGCCTGCAATCGATCGTCGGGATCGACTGTATAGCTGATGCTTGTATAACGACGAACGCCGAGCAGCGGCCCGCTAATTAACGGAAAAATTTTTCCCCCGAATGCGGGCGATTTTTTTCCGCGAATGTGCACCCATCTGCCGGCCGTATTTTTCTCCTTCCCCCGGCGACGGTATGTCGTGTTTGCTGAACCCTAATCGCGCCGATCTCGCTGGGAACGAGGTTTTTTATTCTGTCCCCATCAGGATATATACGAAAACGAAACTCAAACTTTCGCGTGGCCCGGAACGAGCGGGGTTCGATTGTGCCGCGGCAACTGCTGTGGCAATCAAACTATGGCTGCCGCGCGTCGGCTTTTGTTTCGTCGCGAGCTCGAGGAAACATTTTTTCGCTTATTGTCCGTCAACTTTGACAGGAAAAAGTTCGGTCAGCGCGCGATTTCTGCGGGGAAAACACACGCGCGCGCCTTTTATGCGCCCGAATCGCATACATCCGGAAACAATTGCGAATCGGACGCGTGGGTGTGTAAAGCGTTCGCTCTTTCACAAGCTTTATTTAAAGCGCTGGTTTTGCAGCACGCACTTTCACATTACTGTCGAAGCTGCGGTGTGGCCAGCGTTTCGGCGTCCCGAAATTTCCTCGAAATTAAACGTCAGAAATGTCAGATTTCAGAAAAAGCTGAATGGCTCTTTTCGCAGGAAAAGAGAGAAAATCCAGGCTGTATAATATATGGCGCGAGAACGTAAATCGCGTATGTTTTGACACTTCATTAAAAAAACGTACAAATAGATTTCTGCACTTAATTAATATTTTACTTGTAATATTTTCGTATTTCATATGTGTAGTATTCAGGAATAATGTTGACGTACATTTCAGTTTAGGATTAAAAGTTCCGACTCTCCAATTGTTAATTTTTAATAATTTGATTTCACCTAGCTTAACTCGCAATTAATTGTTTATTTATTTTTGCGATAAAGTTTTGTCATCTGTCATAACGAAACGAAATCATTTGCTTTCCAATGAGAAATACACAGCATTTACGACCTTCTTTAATTAAAAGCAAACACTTGTCCTAAAAAGCTCTTTCGGTAAAAAAAAAAAGTTTACACGACCAGCCGTCGATGTAAAAGTTAAATAAAGATCAGCACGCGTGCGTTAAATCACGGAACTCTTGCATGTGGCTTTTAAAACGCGCGCAGCAAGTCAAACACGCATTATTTATCGCTTTCGCATCACTCGCTCCCAAACTTTCCCAGCGTGTCGAAAAAGCAGCACACAGCGCGCGGTTAACTAACCCGAGCAGCGTAACAAGCAGGCAAACAATTCATTAAAAAGTAACCGAGCGCAGAATCTTTAAATAATGAAATTCCCAATGTCGCTTGTGTATGTGCGGCTAAATTTCGATGAAAATTTCAGTAACCACGAGAACAGCCCCTGCGGAGCGAAAAAACCAATCGGCCGCAGTGAAAAAGTTTGTTTCCTCCTTCCCTCCCTCCGGCCACAACTCATGCGCCGTATATCGCCGGTTACACGGAATAAAAAAGGCGCTATCGCGGCCCGGCTTCTGAGTTACAGCTGCGCGTCGTTAGCGCATTCTTGGAATGGTTGCTTTGAATTTCCCGCTGATACCCGCGGAAAAACTCCATATTCCGAGATATAAAGTGCGCGTGTGGCAAGCCATTTCTAATTCACGTTCAAACGGGAAATCAGAGGGCTTTCAATGACGCACGAGCGTGCTCACTCGCTCTCCGCGTATTAATTCAATTCCGCGGGTACTATACAGAGTTGCGCGAGCTCCTCGCGTCCAAGTATATACCTGTAGATAATACAGAGGCTGCGAGAAGCACTACATATAGGTATAGACGCGAGTGCAACTCTGTATAGTACCCGCGTGTTGACAAACCGCGAGAAGGAGGAAGAAAGCGAAAATAGAAGGGAGAGCGATGGGAATGGAATAACCCATCGGTTTGTTATCCTCAAGTGCTCCGGGAGATTTTCTCCCACGCGTGCTTGCTCGTTATATATATATATATATATACGGAACACTGCCTCGGGGTGAGTTTATCTCGTTTCACGTGCGAATTGACGTAGCGCGGTAACTATTGAATTGGAATTAGTTTGTTTTGCGGCTGGTGCTGAAGTTGGCTCTATATCGCTGATCCCTCTACTACCCTATATATGTATATATGTGTGAGCTTAGACGTTTGATTAAAGGCGCGTCGATAAGTTGCTTGTTGCTCTAGTGTACTCCGGAGTTCGGGAGAGCTATGCGTTAAAAATTAACGGGCCTCTGGCCGGTCTAACGGTTCGGTTTTATTGCAGCTCGTCGAAATTATGTAAACCAAACTTTGATAGTTACTGATAGGTCAATATTGCAAGCTGAAAGCTACGCGGAAATACACAGTCCATAGCTGCGCTTGTAAACAAATATACAGACCGTTTGTATCGTTGACAAGCACATTGCATAATATATAGAAAAGTAATGGAACATCGATTTCATCAAAGGCCGAATATACGTACGATTCTGCCTCGCGTTTCCCTAATTGATGGATTAGAATGACATATGCTTGTAAAAAAAGCAAGGCATTGATAAATATAGCAAATAAATTGATGATCCATCTTGATAAAGGCCGCACTCTCCACTACTCAAAGATACAAAAATCCGTCATTCAAAATCCACTAGCGCCATAAACAACGAACAAAGTCAGGCGAAAATGACAAAATCAACCGCAATCTCTGTGATTGTGCGCATCTTCGCTGGCACTTGGCAGCTAGTCGACAAAACCGTCAAACTTGGCAATCAAATTATCGCCCGTCTTCCATATAAACAATTAGAGCCGCTATAAACAGCATCTCGCAATCGGCGACTATATATATAGACGTCGGCTCCTGAAATTTTCGCAAACAGAGGGGGGAGGAGGGGAAGCGTAATAACACCCTAATCAATATCCATTACGAGCTCCCCTCTGCTCTCGAAAGCGGGGAGGGCGAACTTGGCGCGTTTTCACTCGCGCTAGTCGAAGAAAAGCGAGGACGGAGACAAAGCGCTCTCGCGTATATATATAGAGTGGGTGGGGCGGCGAGTGAACGATGGCCAGAATTATAATTAAAGTGATTTCCTTGCGCGCCGATGTAAGTGACGCGGCGGCCTCAAGTTCCTCTCGATCCCTCCCACAGCCACAGCCATGCACGCACAGACGTAGAGGGCCGCACATGCAAATACTACACGTGTGCATGCATCGGCGAAACTTGCGTCGACGAGGGCTGCTGTGGGTGTACATAAGTTTACATAAGTTAGCGCGCGCTCGCGCACTAAATTATGCGAGTATCGTGTCTCGCATGAACCCCGCGACTTTTATGCAAAGTCCGGGCAACAGCAGCGGCGGCGCCGGCCGAGCGCTAACCGTGCGCGCCCACATTAGATACGTGCGCCCGGTGCCGTAAATACAAGCAAGCCGGGCATTAAGCGCATGCACGGCGCGTGTATAAGGATGGACGCCGCGCTCTTCTCTCTCCCTCTCTCTCTTTGTGTGTGCTGCGGGTAGCATCGACGCTGGGAGATAAGCTCCTGCGGCTGGATCTCTCGTTCTCTGTGTGTGCACGTATGATTGACTGGACAAAGCGCGCGCCTCGGTTAGTCGGTGACGCGTATGCTAAGAGTTGGCTGATCTCGCGTAGGTTTTCGATCCGAAAGGTTCCTCTGTGCGGTTTACTCATGGAATATAGCAGAAGACTAAAAAGTATTGTATAATACGTCAATACTGCACCATATTATCTTGTAAGCTTTATAAAAAATGTCACTTAATACTTTTGCGCTTAACCACTGAAACGCGTCCCTTGTAAATGCACATTAGGACATTTTAATTCTTCGCAAACTCTTTAATAGCAAGCTAAAACAAGAAACTCGACGTCCCACTAATGCACCGCTCCGTAATCTCGGAGAAAAATATATAAGTCGCGCGCGCGCAACCGGCAAAAGCACTCCATTCAAATACGTTTCTTATTACCTCGGCAGCAGCAGCAGCAGCAGCAGGAGCAACGGTAAACCTTACCTCAACCGTACGACAACGTAACGCAGTATACAGCACTGCACGTGCGAAGCGTATATAACTTGGCTCGTTGGGGACAACCGTGCACTCGCGCGTGTACAGCACTTACGACACTAATACGGTGTAACTTATCGCGTGCGCAGTATCGCCTCCCCCCGTTGTTGGTTTTTTTACGGTGCGCGCGAGTAAGGAGGACGCCCGAAATAACGAACGCGCGAATCGGCCAAGTGCCGCGGCAGCAGCGTTTCGCCAGATTTTCCGAGAGAAAGAGTGCGGGTGTACATGGCCGCTGACTTGTTTACGGCGGTGTAACGACGCTCTTTATTGCGGAAGCTAATTTTTTGCGATGGGAGGGAGAGAGAGAGTGGCTCGTGGTATTTTTCGATTGTTTTGGGACTGTTTTTTTAACGTGAGAGCTTTCGCGTGGCTGATATTTTTCTCTTCGCAATAGATTGTTTGGATGTAATGGTATATTGATTTACTGTGAAAAACTTTCATATTTTGAAATTGAATGAAACTCTTGCGAAGCTTATATGCTCCGAAACAAGTATGCTGAAAAAACATTAATGTGAAAATACACTTTATTCGTTCGTTAGTGAAATTGAAAGAATAATCTTTTTTTTTTTTTATTTGTTGATTACGAACAATAAAGACAAACAAAAGTAAATGCATTTTTTATATGGTTAACAATTTTTTACATATTTACTTAATAATAATAATAATTATGTTACCTATACCAATGTTCCTGAAATTCTTGGAATTCTTCACTTTAACCATAATAATAATCAAAATACATGATTAAAAGCAGATTGTGTAAATAATCACAAAATAACATCAAGTACGAAGAAATTTTGTGCGTTAATATTATTTTAAACTGGAAAATTTATTTTGCAAAACACATCGCGCATGCGTGATATCCCGACTCTGCCTTGCGCCAATATTTAAAACAAACTAACAATGCACGTTTAGCTTGATTCGTTGACTAATTAAATTATTTATCTCATGAATAAGAGCTTAACAGTTCTTTTAAGCTTCGATTCGAGATTAATCGTCATGGCTTTTTAATCGAAATTCATGGCAGATCGCAGCTCCTATTTCACTTCCATCTGTTAATCCAAACAAAAAGCTTTTTCTAATAAATTTAAAACGTCGCACTGCACAAAATCACTTCCTTCCATAAATATATCGAACAGCAAGAGCATTAAAATTGCCAGTAATGTTATCCGAATTTGATACGTGTTCGATTAAACTCTTATATGCACGAGGAATTGATCATAGACGGTATAGACTAAAGTTATCCGAGTCGTGACTATAGAATCTTTTAATTTTCTACTTCGCTAGCCAATCCGCTTATAAATCCAGCCTCTTTATGTGTAACTAAATTTAAGGCCCGCCATTCGGCCACGTTGAATCAATGAATTAAAAATTTAGAATCGCTAAAACTTTCGACGCGCCGAACGAGCGGCAATCACAAAATACGTGACTGCTCGTAAAAAGTCGCGGACCCTGAAAAATTCGACGATAGCCGTGCGCTGATCGTGAAAGTCTTGAAACATTTTCTCGAGAGCCTTTCAACGGACCTACATGTTTTATCCGACGATTGCAGTTGTGCGAGCAGTACAAGAACTGTTTCTAACTTCAATAAGCAACAAAACAAAATCAATTCCTTCGCCGAATTCGCGAATAAAATTCTAGTTTTATCTAATATGTCTATTGCTGTTCAGAAAGGTTCATATTTGTACTTGGATTCTGTTGCAGAAATCCAAATACAGCGGAACATCACGGCAAGGGAGACGCAGTTCTGCCGATCAGTCGTGAGAAAAGCAGATTTCGCTCTCTCACCTGGGAGCAGTACGACCCTGTGCACCAAAAGTATCTGGAAATCGGTAAGATGGATAACTCGCGTGCAAAGCCCGATTAACCTCTGAATTATGTATAATCCAAAGGGCGCGCTATAAACTTGATCTCGTCTATATTTAAACTCTATTGACGGTTGCGCGTAAGAAATTGGAGATGAGCTCGCTTCTGGATCAAGAACTTTTAATGATGTTACAGACAAATTAGTCCCTTGTAATAACATTCTGAATAGTAAACCATTACATGGTAGTATAACTTTAGAACTTCTCGAGAAAATACTTCACCTGGCTGATGACCTAATTTTACTTGTTCAATTTACTTCGCCGAGGGCGAATGACGAAGTATTTCAAGCACGTACTTCATTAAAAATTATATTGGCAGAGCGCGTGCATGTGAGAAACTGCTGCACTACCGTTCGAAATTTTCGGAAGACCATTTTTTTAACGTCAGCGCTGAAAACGTGCACGAGGATTACACATATCTGATAATTTAAACGAAAAAGATAGAAGCCATAATACTTTGAAAGCGTTCACAAAATATAATAAAATTTCATTAAAAGACTCGTGTTATAAAATACATAGCCTACTTTTTAATTGTTTATTTAAATCGTTGTCTTTGTCAAATTACAGTTATATATACAAAATGTAATAAAATTTCATTAATATTTAGTTATCGCCAAGAGACGTTGTGTTTGACAAATTAAAGTAAATAACGTCGAATTGAAAGGAAAATCAATGTACATTATGCTCGAAACCAAAGAATACATACATGATACTTAGGTTACATATATGAGGAAATCTCAAAAAAGTAGCACTAATCGCGTGTTCAAAATGTTAAAAAATTTATTTGAAGGCACACCTTCGGGACAAGGTTTATCTCATTTGATAGGTCATAACATATACAAAAACGCTCGTGTTCCATCAAAAATTAGGTGGAGACACCTTTTTAGAACAAAATCCATTTTTCTTATGGGAATTTAA
>UXGD01001813.1:0-30967 GCA_900474315.1 Torymus auratus
AATGTCGAAAATCATCGAAATCTCGGGGTCGAAAAATTTCACCGTTACCAAGCTTTCTCTTTGAGAAAGCAATAAATAAATCACATTACAACTTATGGTTTTTTTATATTTTAGGTAACCTCTTCATTTAGCACTGCTTTCAATAAAAAGGACATTTCTTAACGAAGTAGAGGATATTTGAGATTAGACTCTCCAATGCCCGCGAAAATCCGTTTCCGGTAGAGTATGGACTCTCCTTGTTCGTTTTATATTTGATGCTTGATGATTAATTTAAGTATTTGCTACTTCTAAAGTAGCATAATTTCTTTAATTGCATTACAATTTTGTCGCCGTAATCATAAATTATAATCTTTTTTTTCTATATAATTGCAAAGATATATTGAATCAAAATCACCAAGTACTGCCTAATTCTTCATTAATTATACAAACTGGCTTAAAATATCAAAACCAATCCCATCCAAGCAGTACCAAACCCCATCGCAGGAAGCATGCAATTCTCCGAACATTACAAAAACACTCTAATTCAATGTTTAATCCCCGTAATGCTCTCAATCGCTCGAAAACACGTCCGTCGTTACCCTTTCCGCGTCCACCGACGAGACAATCAGAAACGTCGCCGCCGTCGCTGACCCTCTCGCCATTTCCTTGCCCTTCCTCGGTCCTCACTTCTACTCCTCATCCGCGCGGTATAACTCGATCGCACAACGCGACCGACGCACACATACACCCAAACTCGCACACGCAGATGCGCCTGGCCTCGTAAATAATGAGTACGCCTTGATATTTGTTTATTTAGCGAGCACTCAGCGCCTGCCTGCCTTCTCGCTGCTGCTGCGGCGTGTGTATATATACGCGAGCGAACGAGAGAAAATGTCTCTTGCGCGCATCCTCCTTCCGCTCGTGTATTATTTACGGGCTCGCAATTAGCCGGAGCTACGGCACCTATCCTTCACACCCGAGTAAATTTAATAATTCAATTAAGCGAGACGCGCGAGCGCCTCCCAACCAGGTAAAGCGCTACGCGGGCACGTGAGCGAATAATGTGTGTGTGTGTGTGTGTGTGTATCGCAAACGTGAGAGGTGAATGAGCACTGTATTCAGTTCTCGCTTAGACTCTCTCACTCATTCGGGCTTATATGCTTTGTCGATTCCTTTTTTTCGATGAATAAGTTTCCACATAATCCACAATAACGTTATGTTAGTTGCTTTCAATGCAGCATGTTTGGTTCAGAAACATATAAGTAGTAAATATATGTTAATAATTTTAATGTATACTGGGAAACAGACTTTATTAAAGTTTTCATATAAAACTAAGTTGTTTATTATAGAGACTGTGTTAAGTCTTTAAAATGGATATAAAATATGTACATCTGTGTGTATAGCTTTTGTTGTACGATCGTATAACGAGATAAGGAGTAAGATTTTTATAGACATAAACATGAAAAAAATAGCAGTATCAAATCATTAAATAGCCATCGTTATATTAAAAATAGATATATTCTTCACAAAGCTAATAAATCAGTGATCAACCTGTAATACGTACATATTATTTGAACAATAATTAAAATGAAATTTCCATCTTAATTCAAGCAATGTATTTTTCAGTCAGACTACCGTAACATAACGTGTAATTACAACCACACAAAGTTAGATAGTTTATCCGCTACCAGGTCGGGTTAAAACAAGATATAAATAATACATTTAAAATAAATGGGATATGAAGCTGCAAACGTAATGAGCACAAAAGGGAAGTGTGACAGATCTATGCAGATCATCTTCAGAACAATGCTTCTTTTTTTTTAATCTCATTACTGTATCGTTCTTTTTACAAAACATGAACTTGTACGCAAAATTTATGATCTTCTGATTTGAGTTCAAGTACTCGAACGAAAATTCTATTGACTACACTATCAATGATGCGATTCTAATATATACTATCGAATCCTTCTGATGGATAATCATTGTTGTATGACTTTAATTTGGGACACATTTTTATAGCGGAATACTAAATCACTGAAATTCGTAGTTTAGCTTCCCATTTGTTTTAGTATATTTTCATAACATAACAGTATTACTCCATACGCCTCCATAACTTTAAAAACAGATTTTATTCATCAATTTAAACAAAACAAATTGAGGTTTAGCTTCTTGAATTATTTATTTTCTTTTTTATGTTGTATAATGTATTCCTCTAGTTCATGTAAAATTCCGTTAATGTATAAAATTCATTTCTTATGGTACTTATAGTTAGGCACCTTATGAATTTTAAATATAGCTATTTCATTGTAATATACGATTTTTATAAGGTCTATTAAATTTTATGGTAACAATTTATCGATGGTAATATAAGTAATAATAGGCGATATTAAAATTATTTATATATTATAATAATAATACTACAAAATTAAAAAATTTTATGTATAAAGATATAATTATTACAAACATAAAAAATAATTTAATGGCAGCACATTAAACTCATAATGAAGATAACGACCAAATCAATACCACGGTGATAAAATCCATCTAGTAAAATGGGTAATGACGCTGCATTATGGCTTCTCATTATACAATACTTTACTCACTAGGTGAGTATACGATCAAAGGATGACGGTTTCGGTTCAAATATTGGGATATATATTTTGGATAGGAACATATATGGGAAGTTGCAATAGTTTACTACCTATATATTACCCTGCAAAATCGACCTCTCGCTAAAATTAACATAAATAAAAAATACAATCTTTCTATAGTTGAGACTTTTGATAATCTCTATAGTTCATCTTTGGATCCTCAATTTTAATCTTCTAGAACGCTATATGTGTTTAAATGGCATTCTGAAATTTGTTTTTATATTTGAATTAATGATACTTATTTGATAAACTTATGCATATTAGCTTTATGTTTCAATTGGCAACTAATCGCTGCCTCTATTCATAGGATTTAAAGATATATTTTAAAATATATAGAATATTCCACTCTTTAAATCGCACAAATTGTCAAACTGTCACAGTACGAATCAGCGATAAGACATTTTTCGCGCCGAGATAGGAGAGCTGGCGAGAAGTAGCCGAAACTTTATCCGAAAGTAACGAGGACAACACTCGCACACGCGCATGCGCGTGGGTCACGCGATCCCTGGCGCGCAAACTTCTTTAAGTGTAGCGCGCTGCTTTCTCATTTCTCGCAGATAGAAGTGCAAAGTAATAGGACCTACTTTTCAGTATCGCGCTGTAACTTGGATTGCGCGTGCAGCTCTTGCAAATTCCCCCTGCGAGAGGAGGAGCACAAGATTCTTTACAGTATAAAACTCATCCTTACGATATAGTTGGAGGAAATAGGGATGAAAAGCGAGAAAAGAGGTAGATTTTATTTTTAATGAATTTTACGAGAAGACGAAATGGATATTGGAAAATTTTACAAAGCTGAGAAATTGGAGATGGATATAAAAACGTCTCGAAAATAGCCAGAATTGTTTCATGTGTGATGATGAAAAACTGACATAGAGTGATGAATGAGCAGTATTCAAATGAAAATTTCAAAAAAATTGCCGTTACTAATTTGATTTATTAAGAGCACGGAATTTTATTGTTCCAATTTATTTACATTTTTCAGTGGTATAATAGTGGAAAAAAGTATCCAATTAAAACAATATTTATTTTATTTATGAAATTAAAATTTTAAATTTCCGATATTTCATAACATCGATAAAATAAAAATTAAAAGTACAATTTTTATGATCCGTCGTAAAAATAAACGAATGAAGTTAATATTGAAAAATGTAACTATAAACTTCCCGTATTACAAGCAACAGCCGTGCCATAACAAAGTTAGATGAGATTCGTTACAATACGCACACACACGTACTCCATCATGCAAAAATACCCAGCAAAAACTTGTTAATACGTAATTTATGTGATTTTTTGTCGCAGCATACATCCGTATTACCAAGTTTATCCGCATAAATATCAACTTCGGCAAACACATGGCTGCAAACTCTTCCTTTTTTCGCATTTCGAAGTCTGTATTTGGGCGCGACGCAACTCGGGAGGAAGAAGAGGCGGAAGAAAACAAGAAGGAGTCGGTAGGAGGATGAGGAGGAGCAACAGCAGCAGGACACACACACCGGGGCCCCTTAATAAATCCTCGCCGTAACTTCGCATTTGCGCGGTGATTTTAATTCCCCCGCGGCTTTAGCGCCGCGCTCACGTTAATTCATGATTATTATTAACGACTTGGAGGGATCTCCGAGAGAGAGAGAGAGAGAGAGCCAGCGAGAAGCAAGTATCCCCGACGTAACGCCCGTCTTACACCGGTGTACATAAGCTTAGCCTCGTCTGGCTGATACTTCGTTTCGGCTCTCATTCTCCTTTTTAGTATTTCTGTGTCTGAAAGTCGAAGCTATATAGCGTATGCCTCGCGAAAGACTCTTTTTCACTTTCGCTTGAGTAAGCCTTATTTACTTGGTTGTTTGTTTGTTGCGAGGGATTTAATTTTATATACTTTGTGAATTTTCATCATTATACTTGAAGGCTTTTCTTAATAGCACAGTCTAGATAAAGTAAATAGAATCCAAGTAGATTTTACATATATTACCAAATTCAATGTTTATATAGATGGAATACGACATTTCATACGCGCCATGAAGATTTTATGACAATAAAGTTTATACGGTCATAACTAAATTTGGATATATAAGTTTATATTAAATCAAGCTTAAAGCACTATTATTATATCGGTCATTTGTACCAAAATTTTGCTAAAAATTAATAAATCTTCAAATAGAAATAATTATGAATAGGGGAGAGTTAAACACTCATGGCCTCTCCACCACGCGTTTCTCGTGTCTGACGATACCTCGCGGCATCGGACAACTATGATTAGAAGTAGAATATCATTTAATGCCGCTTTGGGGGTCGCGAAAAACTAACTTTTTTTATTTTCACAAGTATCTTCTCGTTAATATCATATTTGACATACTAATCCACTCGTTTATAGGGCCCTTCTAAGGATTATATTTCCTTATTTGGTATTTTAATAATTTTAAACCATAACATTCCCTACATAAAAGCTAAACCTTAATCCGAAAAGCAGACATTAAAATGAATTCACGTACAACTATTCAAAATTTTTATTAGTCTTTGCCCTAACGAACAACAGAACGAGCCGACACACCCATGCAAAAGAGCCAGACTGTATATGTATATAGTAGAGACAAATTGCGAGAGCGCAGCATTATGAGGAGCTATTACGTAGCCGAGTCAGGTGCTGTTGAAGCGCTGCGCGGCTGCTGCTGCTGCAGCAACAACCCTTCCGTCCCTCCTCCTTCTTCTTCTTCGCTCGCGACTCTCCGAGTTTCACTTGGCCAAGTCCTAACTGATGGCATACATTCCGGGAGCCCGGGAGAGAACTGCTGTAGCCCCTCGCCTTTCCCCCATTGATCATGTCGGAAACGAGAGCTAAGGAACGTCAGCGGCATCGGCGAGTAGTATAGTGGATATATATACGCTACACCTTCGACTTCGCGTCTGTCCGTCAGTCACAGAGATTCCGATGAGAGAAGGAGCTTCGGGTTAGGATGCAGAATGCGGATGTGTATACGCGCGAAGTTTGTTCGCGGTGGAGGTCGAGTTGTCGACTCGTGTTTCCCCTCCTCTCTAACGTATAGGATAATTGTCGGAGTGCTGTCGTGCGTACTGATCGGTATTTATTTGTACCGAGACGATGAGGAATTGTTGTTTCGGATCGAGGGGGAGCGATTTGAAATATGAGCCGGAGGTTCGAATAATTAGTGACGTCAACTTCCGAGTATAGTGTACGTGACGGGGCATTGATTAAAGAAAATGCAATGTAGATGAATAAAGTCTTTCAAATTTTGTAGAAAAAAAAAAACAAAAAAAATGGTAATCTCATGTGTGATGGTGGAAAAATAACGATAGTCTCGTATATTTTTGTATTAGCATTACCTTATTGAAAAGAGCTCGCGTGACTGATACCATAAGCCTTCTCGCAAGCCTCGCATTACAGATAAATATTGAATTTGAATAGGTTTATTAGACTTCGTATGTGATCAGTAAATATTGAATTTTATCAATTAGTACGCACCAGTATACATAGAATTATAAAAAGAAATATAGAATTTATACATAGAATTTATCAATAGCATACATATATCCAATGCGGATTTATGGAAGCTAATCGGTCAATTAGTATTTATTCGACACTTTTCCTAGAAACTTTATTGTTCTGTCGATTGAATTGAGCAAGTTCGCTCGATTTGTGAGAAAAAACTGAAAATACTCAAAATATCAACTAAAACCACGAAAAAACAATGCATCATATTTCAATCGAAACTAGGGCAATTTATAAAAAATATTCCATGCCGATTCAAACAATCGTTTTATCTTGAAATCAAAAACAAGCCTTTATTTGTTTACAAAATAAACAATGCAACTCTATATTCCTCTGTCCATCAACCCTCCTAAAAAATTCTTCACGATATACCTGCTCCAGTTTTTAATAAAACGAAATTGCTTTCGCAAAACGGGCATCACCATGTACGCGCTGCCGTTAAAAGCGCAGCGGACGCGCGCGCCACTTTGTAATTCAATCAAACTCCGGCTTCTTTCGCGAAATCAATTACCGAGGGTGCGCGCGTGCGCTCTTCCGCAGCTTTTTTTAATTTCGAAATCTACCCTTTAGCTTTTTCCTAAAGCTGCGCGCGAGCTTGGGGCATTTGCATGAGAAAGAGCCACGCGCAAGAATATTACCTGAGCTCTCTGGCGCTCTCGGCGACAGAAAAAAAAGTCAATTTGTAAGTCAAATAGCGTGCCTCCATGCGCGTTATCTATCGGCCACGGAGCGCACGCCTGTTGCAGAGAAAGAGAGTGTCGGCGAAAATATAAGGAGAGAAAAAAGGGCGCATGTCGCGCGACAAAGGAGCGGCGACGGCGGCGGCTCTCCTTCGGCTGCAGCGTGAATGTAAATCATTTCGAATTATCGAGTTCGCGCGAGCCGTGTGGAGTCATATAGGGGTTTACAGCAGTGTGTGAGTGTGCAGACAGAGTCATGTATATAACGCGCGGAGGGGAAAATCACGTCTCTCTGTCTCTCTTGAGCGCGCGAGCGCAAACGCGGTAGAATCATAAGAACCAATCGCCCGTAAAATCAAGAGGCGCATTATGCGCGCCGCTTATTCGGCACCATGCATGCGAGAGACTACATTATGTATATGCGTGAGTGTGTTGATGCGCTCTTTAGATCGTATGGTCGGATAAATCCGTCGAGCCCACCTTTTTGTTGCACCTTTGCGAATATACTACACATACCTCTACTTACATCTATTTGTCGAATGCTCTCTCTGAAGAAGCGCTGAAAAATATGATAACTTCATTATCAGTTGTTCTATTTTGAATTTTGTCATGTTATCGAATATTATGAACATCTCGGTGTATTATAATCGTTTTCAATTTTGAGATTAGTAATAACATATAATGGTTATAATGACAACCTACCAATCGAAATTCATCAAAATCATTGATTGAAAAGTTTTCACCGTTACAAAGCTTTCTCTCTGGGAGAGCAAAATGGTATGCTGCATAGCATGGTTTAAAAAGATCTGTTTAATGAAAATAAATTATTAATTAATGGTTTTGTACGGTTGTCCAGACGTTTGATTAGTCGCACTGTCATAGTTGGTATGGAGTTGTAACTGCTTCGTTTGGGTTCCATTGTTTGCTAACTGCACAAAACTGATCAAGTAGATCTGCACGATAAAGCAAGATTAATCTTGATATTGTATTATCTTGCCTCAAAATTCAAGACAATAATCGATACAATATTTATACACAGTTTTCGATACAATATCAAGATTGTGGTTTCAAGAATATTGTCTTGTCTTGAAAATAACTCAATATTTTCTAATCGTAATATGTCCGAGTGATAAAACCTGTCGGAATGGTCGGTGACACGTTTCTATATCCCCTCGAGCCGACTTAGTTAGGTACGTGAGGCGACATGGAGAAGGTGCACTACCCAGTGCCGGTGCACGAACTATAGACTCTGCCCGGCAGCACATATATGGCGAGAAAAATCAAATTTCAAATTTGGCATTTATTTATATACTTTTGCCGAAAGTTTATTGTATTTGTATTAAACCTATAGTGTAGTTATATATTCACTTTCATTCGTTAAATTATTCTTAAAATTCAGTAAATTTGTAACTTAAAAGTTGCTTAAATATAAGAACATTCTTATGAAACTTAATGTACGTTTACATTAAATTTATTCTAGTTACATTATTATTCAATTTCAGTTACATACCTAACTTTCAGTTAGATTATAATTAAATTTCAAGACATATGCAATATACTTGTACATTAATTTGTATTTTGTTATTGTATAGTGAACTTTATTAAACTATCATTGAATTTTAATGATATTTATACTCGGTATTTAAGTATTTAAGTATTCTTAAAATTCAGGATATTTGTAACTTAAGAGTTTCTGAATTTAAGGACATTCTTAACAGTAAATCATTTAAAAAGGTCAGAAACCCACATACCCGGGAGACGCGAGGTCCACACAAAAAAACAAGATGAGGCAATAATACTTTTTATATTGACTGACAA
This sequence comes from Torymus auratus, assembly GCA_900474315.1. Classification (NCBI taxonomy): domain Eukaryota; kingdom Metazoa; phylum Arthropoda; class Insecta; order Hymenoptera; family Torymidae; genus Torymus; species Torymus auratus. The sequence continues at coordinate 8,628 of UXGD01001813.1, forward strand.
GACCAAGACAAGAGAGGAATTTGAAGAATTTACAAGAGCGAGACGATAATTACAGAAATATTGTATTGTCTTGCTCTCGTATAGCCCTATGGTCACTCAGTTTATTCGTTGAAGTTTGGCAAAGTCTAAATCTAAGTCTCCATCGAACAAAGTTAGTCAAAATCAATTTCAAACCTTCAGTGAATAAAATCACTGATACTACATTCGAGAAAACATTTTCTTTTAAATAACATGTATTTTGTTTATCGCTGACTTTTTTAGAGAAAAAAATAGCAAGCAGATCGCTTTAATTTATACGTCATTATTATTTACAGAACATTTCCAGTCCATAATATGATAAGATGAGCAGCAGACTATTAGCCTAATCCTATATATATTTTACTATTATGTATACTCAGAGTTTGGAATCATTACAAGGGTCAACCTCTATATACATCCGCATCCGTTATATTTACCCTTTACTATCTCCATCGTGCCACTCGACTCACTGCGGCCGCGCGTGAATTTAACGCCCTCTTTGCGACTCTCTTTGTCCAGTTCGACCCTGATGCGAGCGAACCCTCTCTCGTCCAATTCGCCGCGCAATACGCGTTTATAAAATAATCCTCGGCATTGTTATCCGGTCCACGTGTCGTAACAAATTGCACTCGACGCGCTCGCGACTTCGAGCCGCGCGTGTTATTGTGCAGTGTCCCGATGTTACGACACGCGTGCTTACGCGTGCGCGGTCAACGGGCATTCCCGTGTATGATAGCGCGGGATTAGCCGAGTTTGCTCGTATGTAGGTCCTTTCGTTGCTTGATTGTTTCGAACTTTTTTTAAGTGTATTTAAAAATGATGTAGAATAGTCACAAACAACGGTGATAATTTTATGATTATTATCATTGGAAGTGAAAATTCGTTTTTAAAGATATTTAAAGGACATTTTATGACGTTGAAATTTAGAATGATATTGAGAGATTATTTATTATTCAATACTTCCTCAAATAAAATATTGTAATTATCGCTTTCGAGTGAGATTGAATATTAACGTTTCAAATAAATTTTCAATGGGAAACGAGTCAAAATATTTTTTCGGAAAAATTTGTGTATTTTTTTAGCAGTAATGATACTTTATGTAATCACAGAGTATACCAATAATTTTCACGATTTTTGTGATAAAAATAAATGAAATTTTAAATTTATATTAAAACTCGATGAAAAAAGAACTGTAATGAGAAATAATTAATGGATTTTATTACACATATTACATAAAGTTTCACTGTAAACTGAAATATTAAATAAAAATTTTTAAAGCCTAACATTTTATCTTAGTATCGTCAATAATACCACTGTAGCGATCATCCGATTTTGTGTTAACGTCGGATTTTTATTCGTAATAACGTTATTTATTACACGTATGCAAAGCTTACAAAATTCAAACTTTTACGGGTATAATATCCCTACTATCGATACTTTTTATACTTTTTGTTTTTATGGCAGATTGTATTTATTTTATATTTCGAACCCGCATATTTTTATCGCTGTTGCCGAAAAATATGATAAACATTTTGCAAATACAATTTCGAATATCTATATCGATCCTTTGAGAAATGAAACAATGCGAAAAAGGGAGCTAAGACGTTAAAGTGGCGATTCAATAATAGAGAAAAAGAGGTACAAAGTCAGACACAGATACAGCCAAGCGTAAATGCAGGGAGCATATAATCCACGAACAAACGCGCGAGAAAGAGAGAGTGAGAACTATACTAAAGGGGTGTAGGCGAGAAAGCGCGCGAGCGAGCGCCGAGACGCGAAATCCCCTGTCACGCTTGCCCATTGAAATCCTACAAAGTCGTGACTCTCCCTCCCGTATTCTCTCTCGGCGCGCGCGCCGCACGCACTCCAGACACACAATGTCTCTCTTCCTACACACTCTCTCTCTCTCTTGGATCCCCAGGCGCGAGCTTAACTCGCTGCTTAGCATTTTAACCGCACTCGCTCTCTGCAATCGGATGAATAATCCGCCAGCGGTAGCGGCGCTCGCCTTTTTTTTCGCGCGCGCGCTCCCCTTATACGATTATTAACCCCTTTCTGGAGCGTCGCCAACTGTCCTACTTCCGGCGCGCGCCAAACGAGCCTGTAGCCCGGGCTCTCTGTATAACACGCGAAAGCCGCCGCCGCCGCGGGCTGCCCGGGAATTTATAAGGAGGTTGCACATCTATTACGTAAGTTCGGCCCCGCGCGATGCACGGACACTGCTGCCGACCAGTAGTGCGAATGATATTTTTATGCGATTACGAGAGGGCGGAGGGATACAGGGGTACCGCGCGTGTAGTAGGAATGAAGAGTGCAGTGGTGTTATTAACGGTCGGAAGAGGTAGTACGGCGCTTTGCATCGATGGTCCGCGAATCAGGCTGGAATAAGCTCCATATTCCGGTTGGTCTTTTTCTCGCTGTAGCTCGGTTATATAATGTGGATCGCTGCTGGAATAAATTTTGAGGGGAACGAGCGGATCAGTGGCTTGGAATTCGAAGTACTCGGTGTACTTTGAATGATAAGTCGATAATTAGGCTGGTTTACTCAATATTAATTTTTTCTCTAGTATCATCTATATAATAAGCAATATATAGAAGGTGTATGCTTCGTGATCCGAATGTTTTAAATACACCTACGTTTGGTATGTAATAAAAATGTACGTTCATACTTTTTATTCGGTCGCTTTGAAAAACCAGAGTACGAAAACTGCATTGACCTGAATTTCCGTAAAGTATAAGCTTCAAAGAATTATCATAATTATGTTGAATAAATGCAAACATATAGTTTTTCCTAAGATGCATTATTCTTGATTAAAATATGCGCTAAAACTGTAATGAATGATATATCATGCGATTGATTGATTCATATTTGGCACGAATAGGTGGTAAAAATTTAATATTAAAATAATATAGATTTCACGTTTTACATCATTTGTTATTTTAGCGATGTGTATCTTGCATGGAAATTTAATACTCGATGAAATCAAAGTCTATATTTTATATGTAAATATATATTTTGGAGAATATTGTACTTTTGAAATAATTCTTCATTCAATTTCTCTACATAACTAAATAATATTTTGTGTTAGTGATTTTAAATATGCCTGTATATAAATCAAGAACAATGTTTCTGATACTTTCAAGCTTAACACCTATCAGCTCCTCTTGCGTAAAATCAATTCACGGGGCAGATCCGCATATTAAACACCCCATATAAAATCTCGACTACTCTCTCGACTATAGTTCCCTCCTTCACAGGCATCACCCGGAACAACAACAACAACAACAGCAAATTTCATCGGCCCATTATGACTCCCTTTTATCGCGCGTGCAAGACGTCAATCTCTGCAGAAGAGAGTCTGAGAGAGCAACGCGTATATTATACACAATATGCAGCCAATCAATTGTCTAATGCCGCTTACAAAAGTAACTGACGTTCTTTTTGTTCGTCCTGGGCGGCCCCTTACGCACAAAGTCGTCAGCCCGATGACGGGCGAGCGACGCGTGGACTTTTGTGTATCCGTCAGCTGCCTTCCGGCGACCGCAGAAGTCAGTAGGGGTATTATATGCGTGCGATCGGTTGGGACCCCAGGCGGCATTCGACTATTTTCCTCTCGTTTACACTCGCATGGGAAATCGAAATTAAGTAATGTCCTTATGGTCTTGAGTAATGGATGAAGATGACGAATGTGTTTCGTCGGCTAATGATGGAGTTTAACGTCTTCGTTTCAGAAAATTTCACTGCAACGCCCTAATCGCGCTGACTTACCCTGTAATTAATCAGTGTATATAACTCTTGCAGTAGAGACAATATTAATATAATTTTTTGATTCAGTCAGTCTTCCCTTTTTTCAATTTATTTTTAATTTTTACTTAATAAAATTTATCAAAATATAACGAACAAAACGTATGCAAGAGTAACAAGGTCAGCTTGAAAAGTTAATAAATGCTTCTGTTTCCTAACTCTCTTATCAAAAAGTTGAAAACTTGTTTGTCACGTCCTTTATTCGTACCAAGCTTTCACTCATGTCCCATTAGTTATTCCTCGGCATTTCCACCAACGACTTTTTCATATTTCAATGATCTAAATTTCGCGTGACTTCTTTCATCCCTTCACATTTCTCTCCCTTTGTCCTCCCCATTCCTCGTCTGGCGTGACGTTTGAAAAGGCTATTACAATTTCGGGGGGCCACACACACACACACACGTACAGGGCAAAATGTTATCTTTGACCGCACTCGCATCCGTATATACGCACAACATCAAACGTGATCAGTGTGACGCGTGCGGCACGCGCGCTCCGTCCCCGGATTTTCCCGCGGGGATGTGAAAAGCACACGCACACAAACAAACACATAATAGAAAGACGCGCCGGATTTTTCGCCTTCGCCGATTATGCGAAAGCCTAGGCTTGGAGCACGTATTCGTGTACATATATATACACATGTGTATCTGTATGACGGGCTTGCGAAACGAGCGGGACACGCTATACGCAGGCGGGCGGTGAGATTGAATGAGAGCCGGGGCTCAGGGCTTAATCCGGCCCGGATATTCTCTCCTCTGTCTCCTCGGAGGTCGAGGGCGTCGCGTGGATGGCTTTTCGCCCTGTTTCCGAAGAAATACGCGCCTCGCGGTTTTATTGGACCCCTGGGTATTCGTGAGAAGAAGAGGTGAAGGTGAGAGTCGTTGTGGGATGTGAGGTGAGAGACAGAGTTTCGCTCTCGTGTGAGGAGACGACGACCGAATTGGGTTATTTACGGAAAGCTCTTGTTCGCAGGCGGCAGCGCAAGGTGCGTCGATTTATCGGCCAGTGGAAGTAGATTTCGTACTTATAGAATCCATTGATGCTATTTTCAGAGTATTTCGATGGTTATGTCTTTCTAAAAGGATGTTATTTGCGAATAAGGAGTTACTGAGTGTTAAATTGCTTGGATTTTTTTATTTTCGCACGTTATTTAGTAACTAACTACTAGTACGGTAGGATTTTAAATACGCTTATTACGTTGTTTTATTAATTTTTATTACTGATTTTTTATAATTCAAAAATTGACTGATTTCAGCAAGCTTTTCCTAAATAAATAAAAGACTATAATATTACAAAGTTTATGAAATATATAAAATAAACAAAATTTAAAAGCTCTTTCCCGATATGAATTTTTTCACATATAAAATAGCATCGAAGTAAAAGCAGACGTGCGAGGGAAACAGAAAAAGCTCTGTGTGATGTACCAGCTGTTCGATCCATCTATTGAATTCTGCATGTGTTATTCGAGGATCCGAAAGATTTGAACTTTGCGGATGATCCGTGCACTCGTGGAGCAGCAATAGAATGACGACCGCGTGCCAAAAATTGCCGAAATGCTTTTGAAATCTGGGTCATCTCTCGAAAAATCAACAGCACCGCTGCTGCAGCCGTATAGCGAGACTCGGTTGTGTATTACTGCCGCATGCCAATCGAGTTATGGAGCGCGATGTGTGACTGAAAATCCGAATTATTATCGTATACTCCGGATATCCATGGGCAAAGAGGCATTTAATTAAGCTGTATATATTTATTCCTGAGCAGTGGTCACTATCGCCGTTAGAAATATTACAAGATCACATTTTAAATTCTTATTTATGGTGTAATTTATTATAAAATACAATTGATTTTAACTTTAATCAATAAGAGAGAATTCTATAATATCATTGATTCGCATAATAATACGAGCTGTACCCTTTCGGTTTACCACTCCTATTATCATGCACTATTTCAGTATCACATACAATATTAGATCCCTTACAAATTATATTCTTTTTACAAAATGACGATATCTTTATAAGTTTAACTATTTATATCTATCAATTAAAAATTTGTTTTCAATTTGTAAATAATTTTTTCAATAACTTTTGTTTATTCCGCAACGGCAAAACTATTTAAAAGCCAGGGGCTTTACGAGTGACATCGAGCCGACGTGGTACTGCAGGACCAGGTGTGCACAGTGCTCCCAGAGGATACGTCGCAGAGCTGGTTTAATGGCAAGTTTCGATATAAATGCATTGCGCACACTGCGCCACAGAATTTCGAACGAGCACGACCTATCTGTACGTATTTTGAAAAACTTTTCTGATGACTTACGTGCATTGTGTTACTCACATTGGTATAATATGTTTGATGCATCTCGAGTGATTAAAAAGTATCAGCTGAGATATATTTTCAAACTGTGATTTTTGTCAGATTTATTTTTATAATATTTTAAACACCCATGTGCCTAATTCGACGTAGTAAGTATCTTTGGACGTAAATATTTACTATGACGGTTTGGTTGCCTGGACGTGCCAAAATAATGGACACGTATTAAATCATTTTCCTATTCGCCTTTGGAGAAGTGAGTTTCAATAGACCGAGCTTTTTAATATTTTAAAATGCTTAAAATTATTCAGAAAAAGTTATTTTCATTTAGAATGATGAATTTTCATCCTTTGTCTAAAACACGTAGACATGTTTTTTTAAATAGTTGAATGAATATTTGAGGGAAGTACATATAGAATTTTATTTTTGAAAGTAACAATGTAGAAAATATAAATAACTATTGTATGAAAAATATTTTGTATTATCAAGAATACAATTGATAAATTCTGATTCTTAATCTAAATAACACTTGTAAAGGCTCTTATTTACCCAAAACATATACATTCACCGCACTTACCGGGGCTACCAAAACTCTCGGCTCGTGCTCTCCGTAACGTAAAAAGAGCTTTTACAGTAAAGTAGTAACTCTCTTGTCACGCATGATTCTCCTGTCATTACCCGGCTACCATCGGCCTTGCCTTTTCCGCACCGCGCGCAAACGATCTTCCCGTATTGCCCACTACATTTTCCGGGCGGCAGCAGCCGAAGCCCCCGACACCACTAAAAGCGAGATAAATTTTTGAGGTCTCAGTAGTGTCTGGCTCCCTCCCCCCATTGTTAACAAGATCTTGCAAGCTAGAGCGAGAGACATCCACACACAGAGGCATCATGAGCGTGTGCGTGTGTATATATAGATACCTGTGGCGGCTCCCCGAGCTCATCGGTAACGATAACGACCCGAGCCTCCTCCCGTAATGGAATGTGTTAATACAGGATGTCGTTTTCAAGAGAGGGCGGCCGGCAGAGCGAGAGGGATAGACGCGCGCTCTCGCAGTAGTGTAATTTCGCAGGGGTTTATGCTTATGGGTCCAGCCGCGGGGGGAAAATTGAAGACGAGACGTGCGCGCGTGCTTTCGACCAAACTAGACGCGTAAATCGATCCCCTCTTGCCAAGGAATTAAAAATATCCGCAGCTGACCATTAATGGCCCCCATTCGAAGCGTCGTCGTGTGCGCGCTCTCGTAAAGTTCTGAGCACGCGCGCAAATAGCTGTTTGGGGCGCGCGCTCGAAATTATCCTTGCGAAAATCTCCGCGCGCGCGAGGGTCCGACGTGGGGGGGTTAATAGGAACTTTAACGGGTGACGATTAATTAATGTTTTATGGATGTTGTCCTTGAACGAGGTATATGAAGGAGCTCGGGGCCCGGTTTAGTGCTGCGTAATTTAAGTTCGTTTTATTCCTGAAAGAGGCTATGTAATTTCGGGAAAATGAAGCTGAAAAGTGTAATAGGATTAAGGCGCGTCTGAAGTTTTTTTAGAAGATAATTTGGTCTTGGGAAGATGAAATTTTAAAAAGACTCAATTATGAACGTTGAATATTTTTACATGATTATTGGACATGGTATTAGAACTATTCCAATATATTGAAATATAATGACTTTGATGTATAATGGTAAATCAATTGATACCATTACACGTTATCAATAACATACTGATCAAACATTGATTATACTCGGTTCTATATATACAATATCGATACTTAATTCATCGCTCATGCATATTTTATTATGAAACTGGATGGGTCACGCAGATGTCCACTTCACTCGGAAAATTGACCGCTCACGCCGCGCACACTCGTTCGGCACTTCCGTCAAAATAAAATTCGCATATAAACCGAACTGAGCGAAATTATGCAAGGTCTATAAATTCCGGACCGATAAATGTGCTCGTAAATATTTGCGAATCGGCCGAATTATATAACAAAATATATATCTATAAAATTGGTGAAAAAGCCCACTCCGGAGTTTAATGACCGCAACTGACCAAAATTAATACGTCCGCCGGCAGCCCCCCCCCCTCTCACTCTCTCTCTCTCTCTCTCTTCTGCCTCCGTAAAAACCGTAACAAAAATCGCATAAATCAAATCCAGGACGTACCGTGGACGAGCCATCATCCCGAATTCCACGCACTAGCTGCTGATAAGTTGTAAAATCGGTCCGCGTCGCATTCCGCGGCTGGGAATCCTTGATTACGCGGCCCATCCGTATACAGTCCGGCATCCAAAAACATAAAAGATTATTACAACGTAATTCTCTCTCCCACCCTCCGGGTCTCCCTTGCATGCCCATAAAACGCACAGCTCCGAGAGAGCGACACACGCGCACCACACAGCGTCCACACGCGAGATTTCAGCGGTGATGTCAGTGTCAATCGCAGTCAGGGGATTATTGCCTCTCGCTCGCGTGCACGTGTGGGTGTGCAGCCTCTCGTCGCGCTGCAGCAGCCAGTAGTATATACATACAGGCAGGCGGGCGCGGGCGCTATGCTATATAACGGCGCAAGCACTCGCGCGACGCTGGTGTGCGGGGCACATAAACCACGGATGGACGCGCTGGCGGGCGGGCGTATATATACAGAGGGACAGGGCTTGCGAGCACGCGAGAGTGCCCCCATAGAAGCGTTTAGGAGCGCGGGCGGGCGCGAGCTCTGAGTGGCCGAGCGGAGATTACCGCTGCCGCGCGCGGCGTAATTACCGAGAGGGAGAGACGCAGAGAGCGAGAGAGAGAGAGCAGTGCTACCATCAGAGCCCTCTGTTTAATCTGCAATTAATGTTTCAAATTGCCATAAAGCCTATAGGCCGCTACACCGCTGCTGCGGCGCGACGTAACAGATGCCACTTATCAATGCGGCCGTGTAGTCGCGCAGACGCGCGGTTATCTCCGCGAGAGAGACTCTCGAGACTCTGTGCGCGTGTATGTGCGTGCTGCAGGATTATCCGCGCCAGGAGCTGAAGTGGACGCGCGAGGTCGCGATAATTTCTGTTCTGGAGGTGTACGAGTGCAGGGTGTAAAGGTCGTAAGACGCAGAGTTGCTTTGCTCGCTCGTTATGTATTAGGAAGCGTGGGAGGAGCGAGGTGTGCGTTAGGTGGTCCATGTGGATGCAGCATACTGTGGTTTAGGGGACGCGAGGACTTGTTCCTGTACGCGCGATTGTAATTGGAGCTTTGCGGTTTATAGGTGATGTTTGTCTTTGTGAGCTGAAGTGGCCGTGCAGGGTCTTATACTTTTCGAAGAGTATGTCATACAGGGTTGTAAAGATGATGATACAATATCACCGTGGTCTAAAATTTACCATTTTTTGAAGAGTTATGAATTTCTGGTAGTTGTTGATGAGATTTGAAATATTGATCATTAGTTACTCTATATCTACCGAAACCAAATTTTTAATATATTTAATATTTTTAAAATTCAATACTATATGTAGTTAAGCATCCTTCAATCAAGTATAGCAAAATTTTTTTTTAAAACAAAATTTACTACCCAAATGATGATTTTAATTTCTACCGGGGCACTGCTCATAAAACTATATATGTTTCTATATTGTTATTATAAGTAATTACGTGGTATAGGGAATATAAAGTGCAACAGAATGAATGCTAGGGCTGCACGATATAGCAAGATTAATCTTGATATTGTATTTTCTTGCCACAATATCCAAAACAATAATCGATACAATATTTCTGTACAGTTTTTTATTTAATATCAAGTTTGTGGTGACAAGAATGTAAAGAATCTTGTCTTGTCTTTAAAATAACTTAATAATAATAACTAATTAAATAAAAACAATTATTTAACTCGCACACAAAGGCGCCTTTGTTAACTCAATAAACTTCGGTCGTTGCTGATGACCATCTACTGACGAGATGCGTGCCGTGCTCCTATATCCCCTCGGACCAACTTACTTAGGTACGTGAGGCTACAGGGAGTGGGTGCGCCGCCTAGCGGCCGCGCCCGAACTACACGGAGAGAGTAGGCCGCGTATATACTGCTGTGCTAACTACTAAGCATGAGCTTTCACAATGTATTGCATGGTATTTCTCCCTGCAATAATTGATTGTCCGTTCATATCAGGTCATCTGCGGGAGGCGAATTTTGCGATTGCTAGTGATTGATTGACAATATAAACATAAAAATCGAACGAGAATCATTAACTCTTTATTGCATGCACTTGATGCAGTTTTTGCAGCGGATGCCTTTCTACGCATCAAATGTACTTTAATTAATGCATAAGTTAAATTTTAAGGCACCGTATGGTCTTTCGTGCACCAATGTTTTTGATGCCCCATACGCACTGATACTTTCATTAACAAAGTTGAATACTGTAACGATGAAGATTTGTAACTAAGACGATTGGAAAAAATTTAGAATAATCGTTATTCAACAATCGTTTTGAAATTTCAACATCATAGAAAAATTTAATAATTTTTTAATTCAGTGAATATATAATATTCTTCAATAAAATCGCACCAGTATTTGTATAGCGGCAGCACATAATCCTCACACATTTCCAAATAAATCCCCTGATCTCTTCGTAATTCCTTTCTCATATTTCAAAACATTCGGAAATATCAACATATGTACACAAGCCTAGCACAAAGGGATGAAAAAACAAAAAAGAATCAACTCCCTCTTTCACTTTTTCCCCACTTATCAAATCGACAAACTCTCTCGAGAAATAGAAAGAGTAATGTCACGTCGCACTCACACCCCATCATCTCTCCACGTACCCCCAAGAACACACCTATTAAATCTATCCGTGCCGAACTCAACGCATATCGTCGCCATCAAAAGGGAGAGCAAGAGCGAGAGAGAGAGAGAGAGAGAGAGAAGTCAAAACGAACAGCCGAAATAAATTACCCCGACTACTCTCGTACGCGGGCGCGCGCGTTATTGCCACCATCGTTCTCTCTCCCGCGGCAGCGGTCGCGATCAAATCTACTTATCCACTTGCCTGCCGCCACCTCCGCCCATCGAATGGCCTTTCGTTGTTTGCGTTCGCCCCCCCTTTCCGAACGAAGGAATCCGCGATGGGGTGAGATGCAGTGTGATGGTAGTAGTAGTAGTAGTAGTCGGCATCGAACGTATGCACTGCATTTTCACCCTCCCTCCCCCCTTCCGCCCACTCCCCCAGCTTTATACGCTCCTTTTAGCACGCTAGCGCGATTTCGATGCGCGCCCGCCGCCACCCCAGCAGCAGCAGCCCCGTGTGCGCGTTGTTGTGCCTCGTAATACGGGGTTATTATTCGCTTACGCGCGCTGCCACGGGAAGAGCTCACAAAAGAAAGTGCGCGTAGGTAGAGAGAGGGGGGATGAGAGAGAGAGGGGAAAAGAGAACGGGAAATTGATGGGACGCGTGTATAATGCTCGGTGTCGATACGCCTCGCGTGGAAAAGCGAATAATTTATAATTGCAGAGGCGAGGAAGCGTTCTGTATAGCGAAGCGAAATGGCGTAACTGTTTACTTGCGGACATGTTTGCGTTCGATTTTCGGTCTCATTTTATATTCAGACTCATTAAAGTGTTGTTGCACCGTGCACGCGTTTATTATATATCTCTGTATTAAAATTTAAATGCCTTACTTCTTATACTATTTTAAATAATCTATTTATCAATGTAATAATATACATCGTTTGCTCTTACCATCTACTAAGTAGATTTACTGTTTAGGCAGTTCAGCAACTCTACCCCTATCGAGCTTAACTGCATTGGGCAGTGGCGACACCTTCAGTTAAAATCGCCAACTACAAAACAGTATTTAAACTATTTCAGTTATATACGTTGCTAATTCATTTATTACGCATATATAACTAAATGTAAAATTCTTTTTATCTACTAAAATCTTATTTACCTTTTATTAAGGAAATACAGTATTCTTATTTCTTAAAGAATACTTCTTTCATGCGCCATTTAAAACCTTCAGCTATATACACATCCCAGCCGAATTTAATAAAAGGAAAAAGGGCAGAACGTGCGACGTAAATTATTAAAATCCAAGTACTAGGCGAAGGTAAAACATACGGCGAGTAAAACGAGATATATAGGAAAAAGGGAAAAGCCCGGGCCTAAAGTACAGCGACCCACGCACCCTGTACTCGGCCCTAAAAGGAAAAAAAAAACTGGCGTCTACGACCCGGTGCTACTGCGGTCTTATATACACAAACTCTTCCTCTCTCTCTCTGTCTCTTTCGCCCCTGCTGTCTCGTTTCGGCAGTGCAGTACGTTATTCCGAAAACTATCTACTTAGGTACTTTTATATTCAATACATTTGCGATGGCGCGAGGGTCCGCGCGCGCGTCTCTAGCACTCCCCCGAGGATCGTCGTCGACGGGCGCACACCCCTTTGCCCCGCTCTTGCGTATTCATCCCCACCTTCCCACTCCTATCGTCCGACTCCATCGAAGGGTTATACCCGCCGCAGACTCTCACCCCGCGCGACTTCTATTTTCCCTTTTTCCACGCCCGCGCATATGTATGTATATACGTATCCCACGTCGCGGCCGTTGTCTTCGTCATCGAATCTCCCTTTTTCCTCGTTCCGCGCGTAGCGTCGCTGCAGCATTGTCTCTGCGCTGCCTCTTTCTCTCCAGTGTGAACTTTCCTCCGCGGGCCTCTTTGTCATCGCGCGTCGAATTCTATTTCTCTCCCTGTCTCTGCGCGCGGCCCGTGAGGGGATGCCAGGCGGAATATGTTATCGATTCTATTTTTCAAGCTCCAGACACGAGCGAAGCCGTATACGCGGGGAGGATAAGTTTCTTATGGAGAAAGAGAGAGAGAAAAAAAGACGGTGCAACGCTGCTCGCGTATATATATATACACGACGAGGGGGTGTAAAAGCCGCGACGTCAAATACCGACGCGGTGCAGTCGCCGTGACGCGGGCTCGAGAGAGCGGAACGAGTGGAAAGGTCCTTTAAAAGCCTATCGAGTTCGAGGCTCGAACAGCAGCAGCAGCAGTAGGTACCGAGAGCTGAAGAGCCGCTGGCATTAAGCATAATCGATGTATTATATGATATTGCGCCGGCGTCGCGCAAGCAACGGTGCCGGCTTGAGAGCCATTTGTAATTCGATATGCATAGAGGTGCGCGAGCGCAGCGTTGAGTGCGATCGCGAATATAAATAAATTTGCGAGCTGTAAGATTCGACGAGAGCCAAGAGTACATTATTTTCGGTACGATCGTGAAATATCAAATTGTAGAGAATATTTTAAGCTGAAAGGCGAAGGCGACGTGAAAGGATAATATTTGGAGAAAGAATATCGGTATTTACTTTGTGGTATTTGATAATAGTGGATTTTATTTAAAAAACAAAATATAGTTTTGGATATGTCAAGGGTGAGATATTTGAATGGATGTGAAGAATAAGGAAGGGGCAAGATGTACAGTCATAATATGATGAACATTATAGAAAAAACCGTACAATGGTGGCCGTAACTAGTATATTATAGTTGGTAAAATGGATTTGTATTCAGCCCAGATCTATCATATTTTATTCCGAAATTACAATGAGCTATATCGTAAAAGATTGATTTTCAAGCATTTGTATAGGTAGTTGAAAAAATATTCTTAATTAGTCCAGTGCTATTGGAATCCAGATCACTTATTCGACTCAATCTATTGGAATATATTTTTAGGATGCGGAAAGGTGAAGCAAGCCGCAACATTAGACCCTTGCGCTGTAAAACATTCAAGTTCTGAACATTTTTAGCTATATAATTTGGGAAAATCTTGAAAAACACATTTTTTGCAACAGTAACCATTGTTACTTATGTAAGAAATAAAAGAAGTGAACAAATATAATGAATAAGTTTCTATAGTCTCACACTCTACCACTGAGGTAACGGCGCGATGCTACGACGTGTGCATCGCGAGCATAAACATAACTATATGCTGACTGTGTGGTTTCTCATCTTCAAAGTTGTGTCCAACGTCGACGGAAACCTTCTTGAAACCATCAAATCCTCGAAAATCTTGTATGTCATTTCAAAAAGATAAAATAAAGCGATCTTTCATTTCATTTTTTCAGAATTAAAAAATATTGACTCCTTTGAAAGTTATGAAAGTTTGAAGTTGAGCAATGAAAATCTAATACGAAACTCCTAAAATGTGTCGTTCAACTTCATGTATATTTTGATGCATTTCCGTAGCTATTTAAGCTTTCAGAACTTTGGAAAGAATCAATATTTCTTAAATTAGTAAAAAGCAAATAAAAGCTCGTTTTCTCTAATTTGATTGTCTTTGTTTGAAATAGACACTTTTCAAGATTAAATGATTACAGTTTCAAGAAGGCTCTATAGTTTCAAGATTTTTTTCAAAATATAGTTAACATGTCCAGAAATTGAGTTTTTTTCAAGCGTTGCGATCTAATATTTCGGCTTTTTTCATATTTCTATATCCAACAACCAATCCCAAAGTATCAGCCGAATCCGTGATCCGAATCTGAGACACTCTAAATGCAAGTAAAGAAGTGTTGGCTTTACAAATCATAGAAGAGCTTCGAAAGATCAGGCAATAATCCATAATGATATGAGAAGAGAGAAAGAACTATAAATTTGTAAGTCTACAAATTGTCAAACAAGAAAATAATCAATTTTTTCTTCTATTATATGTATATTACGTTATTTATTACTTATTGCTTCCATCATTGACATTATGAATACGCGTTTTCAATCATAAGTTTTCCACAACTCTTTTCATTTCCGCATTAGAACATTCTAAAATGACCAATGAAACAAACTACTAAAATATTCAGTGCGGCGAAATTCGAGTTTATGAAAATGATTTCGTTGTCACCCATGCAGTTAATGAATTTCCGCGCTGTAGAAGGGGCATAATGCGAAAGTGAAAATGCGCATTGCTAATGCGCGGTTACCAGGCGTCAATCCAATTGTGGTCGAACTGAAAACTAGGTGACATCCAACTACTCCGCCGCGCAGAGTCTATATATACACCGCACGAGCGATGGAATTGCGTGCGAACGCTCGCTTGTTCCCCGTTGTTCGAGATCGCCGGCTGCATCCATATCCACCGGGCGCATTTCAAATTGACTTCTACCCTACTTTTGTCGCCCAACCATCTATTATAAAATTGTTTTCCGGACTTGGAAGACTTCCAACCGAGAGGCGGATAAGGAAACGCGAATAAGTCGAATATGGGATCGAACTGTATTTTAAGGTAATTCAAATTTTCATTTTGAAAATATTGTTCCCTCGTGTAAGAAATTCCAGCTCGATGGCTCCGACGGAATATTCAATTCCGAGGAGAAACCTTCCCACAATCCCGAATTTTTTTAAGGAATAAATATTAAACTTTGGAATATAAGTTTTCTATGCATTATACGTATAAGTAACTTTTTTATATCAACTTGCATATTTAAACAAAGTAATTTTTAAACTTCTATCTCTTAAACTTTTCTATTCCAACATAAACTTTGTAGATCGAAATGAAACCTGGAAATAAAATCCATTTAAAAATAATAAAAGAGGTGTCCGTTATACACCAAATTTCCTTTAAACCTTTTATCTTATTTAATAATACAGTTCTCTCAAAAACCGCTAACGCACTTGTACAACCGCACATCCGCGCCTACAACAAGAACCGCATCCCAGAAAAAAAAGAAAAAATCTCAAGACTCGGCCATAAGGCCTGCGAGAACAAACGAACGGGGGATCCATTCGCCCTTGTTCTTCTTACAAAAAGGAAAAAGAAGTAAGAGCGACCATGCAGAGCACAGCCAAACCTCGCGGCTCGCGCGTACATTTACTCCTCCTTTTTATCGCACGCGCGCGTTATACCTTTTGTTTTCGCACCGCCTTCGGTATTGTATTATACGATCTACCTATATACGCGTGCGTGTGCATTATATACTTATACACGCACATGTATACGTGGCGGCGCATAAGAAGGCCGCGTGTACGTGGCGAATAAACACGAGACGGTCGGCGGGCTCGTTAAGTAATTGCCGGCCCGCGCGAGCGGCGTAATGCGAGGATCGTGTATAGCAAAGGGGTTGCGTATATGTATGTACATATATGTGCATGGAGCACCTCGTATACGCTGCGCGTCTTGTATGCGTTTTTGTGTATGTGCGCAGGTACTGCCTTTATGAACGATATTTGCCCGAGATCCTGCGGATGAGCTCGATGGATTCGCCCGCGATAACTACCGTCGTATTTTATTCACATTGAAACTAGGTGGCTTTGGTAATTTTATTTTAAGGAAATTATTCGCTTCGTGGTTTGATGAACCCTGAGGGTAAAATTTAATTAAAGTTACAAATATATGGATCGATATAGCTAAATATTCTTTTTAAAATATAAATATAACAATAATAAAGATTAATTAACGTTATTGTTTTTATATTACATCGTTATTCCATTTATAAATTCATTTAACAATTTTCATCTTTTATTTCTCAATTATACAGGTATACAATTTCATTCAGCTGAAAGTGATGTAATTGGTATTTCTGTAATTCAATTATAAGGCACAAATATAAAAAAAAACTCTTATTTTTTACAACCGATATTGGAAAAAACTTTTCCAGTCGACTACTGAACTTATACCTATTCAGTATATATGTGCACTTGCAGCCCAACGATGTGTATTTGACGAACGAACATTGTAATCTTTTACGTATACAGCGTTCCGCGAGTACTTACTTAATCGTCAAAGCAAGCCGCAGTGAAAACTGGGTTAACGAACTCGCTCAAAGTACTTAGCGCGGCCGCGTATGATACTTCCATTAACGGAAAAGATACAAGTCAACGCTGACGCTCTCACTCTCTCCCTCGCGCGCAATATAAATTGCTTTTATACTGGGGCAACTCGGCCGCGGATATACTGAAAGAGGCTTAGCTGGAACAGTTCGGCAAATATAAACAGAAGTCCAAGCGCGTGCTCCTGTTTGAAGAGCAGTAGAAGTAGCAGCATACATCTATATATTTATACCTACAGGCGGCTACTCGCGTGCGCGCGCGTGCCAATTCACTTGTGGCGTATATGCGCGCTTACTCGGCTGCTGCATTGCTGGCCGTACGTCCGCCAAGGCCGCGTTTGCTCGGGTAAGTGCACATACGCGATAGTGCAGGAGAGCGAATTCCAAAAAGTGTAACGAGAGAGCCGCGAAGTGTGCGAGGCCGAAGAAGAGAGCGACGGAGAAGAAGAAACGGTATTGGGCGGGGAGTATTATTGCGTGCTCACGAGCGCGATGGCCTGCGCTACTGCACTATATCGGGAATGTAAGGAGCAGGTTTCCTCGAGCAATTTACTTTGGATATCCTGGCTCGTAATTGAGTGGATCGGGGGATAGGTAATTGAGTGGATTGTATATATGAGGTTTTCAAGTCATGGGTAAAAGATGATGATTATAGATTGACATAAAATGATTGGCAAATAATTATTTTCTTTATCTGAAAGTTATTCAATATTTAAAAAGTGCTTTGTTTCACCCTTCCTCTCCTAGTTTTTCCTAAGTGAAATAAATAGAAATTTGTTTAATTTATAAACTATAGTAATATGACATTATGTTATTCTTGATTAACACAATATACAGGTTAATTTAACTATTTTTTTTCTTTTAAAAGGTAAGTAGAAAATAGGGATTTCATTTTTCTTCCTTTTATTCAACCTCTAATTGGTCAATTTCGTAAAAAATGTAACCTATACCTTACGGTTTTTGTTTTTAAATTAAGTGACGTTAAAGTTTAAAACGAACAGGACCGCGCGCGAGCATTAATTCACTATGGTTTTATAACTAATTGAAAATTAAAAAATTATATTTAATTCCCTTTTTGCACCATCATTTTTAATTCTAAAGAGAATTTTAACAGTCGTGATGTCATCGAAAAATTATATTATACTTCTACGATCAGAAAGTTAATGGACGAAAAATTAAATCTTATGCAATTGTAATTTATACTACTTTATTTTATACGCGATATATAGGTAAAATGGTATGAATGGAAATTCGATTCGAATTCAATAAAATCCTACATGTACAATTAATGGTTGGAAAATTTAATATGAGCATTAAAAATTTACGTGACCTAAAAGCTTTTTAAAATGCGTATTTTTTTATTAAAAGGGAATAATGATAGTACCTTAATGTTTAAAATATTGGCACCCTTATACGTGCGCTCTTTTCAAAGGTAAAAGCATCCGGCTTTGAACATTTTGTTTTCTTATTCAAGACCGTAAATGTTCAGTTCGTTCTATAATACATGCATTGGACAGATTGTAAAGTCTTCATTATAAAGTCTGACAAAGTTGAGTTCAAAATTGCGAATTGATAGATCATACAAACTTAATGGTGACCCGAGTATATCAAATACGACCTGCGAGGTCAAAGGTGTACATTGACACCCGCCGGGGCGTCGCAAAATTAGATTATACGCGCGCGGGGGCCTCGTCTCGACATCGTCCTTCACGCGCGTACCTATATAGCAGTCGCAACGACGCTTCTTACACGAGTTATACGCCCCTTTCCCACTCGATTCAGGCGCGCTCTCGCGTATACTTCCAACGAAAACACTTAGTTCCAGCACCCTTCTCTCGACCACTTTGCAGACTCGTACGAGGCGGACATTGATTTTCGTACTGTTACTTTTCTATCGCAACACGATCGTATGTAATATACGATACGTGAGAACACGCGTTTCTTTTTCCTCGTCTGTCTTATAATTGCGCTGCAGTTTTTGTGCTTATGTACTCGTTATAGTTTTTATACCTCCGTATGGTGTATAGAGAGTGTAATCAGTTGTGCTAAAGTAGCATCTACAGTTAACCACAGATATGTGAAATAACAGGGGGAATAGGAAGTTGGTGTAATGAGGTATCTATGTACTTCGATATTCGTAGGTATACTAGAGCGTTTAACTTGCAATAGTGAGTGTAGGATGAGTCTAATACTATTTGTACAGTCTTTGTTCTAGCTTATTTATCGATTGTTAGTCGTTTGAAATCTGGTGTTGCAGAAGTTCAAAGCTATTTATTTAATTGTAATCGTATAGTTATGTATATCAAAGCAATTACATTCATGATATACAAATGTTGAAGAAAATAAAAAGGTTAAAAATAATTTTTAGCAATTGGCCCACATTTTGTTCATACAAAAACTAATAATAAATAAGTGTTGTTTACAGAATAGGAACTCATGAGTAATTGAAATACTGCTATATTATTAATACTCTATACATAAATTATTGAAACTCAACATAATACAACTACAAAAATACAGCAATTAAATAAACATTAGAATCTGCAAACAATGCGTTTTTTAATATCTATCTCTTTTCTCGCATTATATTCAACGAAGTTAAATTCATCCAGCTACCCCTATGCTGCATGGGCCGCCCCCCAAATAAAACAATACTCAATCACCCGGCGAGCTAAGCAACGGCCGGAGCATCAAACTCGCAAATCCGACATCACGCAGCGGCTCAGCATCAGCGCACCCCCTCGGTTCTCGCTTTCTCTCACTCTATAGCCAACCCCATAGTGTAATCTCCATAGTTGTACCGGGCTGCACTAACTTACAGCACGCGCGCGCAGACCAAGAAAGTGCACTGCACTCTCGAACGAAATGCTCTCCCTTTCAATACGCACCCACTCTCCGCAGCACAGAGAGAATGAAGAAGAAAAAAAGAGGCACGAAATATAAAGAGACGATGAAGGATCGCAAAAGCGCGTGCGCGGGGGATCGCGCGAGCAAAAGAAAGAAAAAAAGCGGCATCCGTCTATGTGCATCGCTGCCGCTGCATTTCACTTCGAGCTCCCCGCCGTAACAATGGACATCGGTAAGTGCGCATAAGAAGCGCCACGGCGAGGGGGAGAGAGAGAGCGGGACAGAAGGCATCGTGCACGTGTGTGCCGAAGGGAGAGAGAGAAAAGTATAAGCTCGATGCTTTCGTTCTTTCTCACTCGTAAAAGTTAGCTCCACGCACACATATATATACATATATACACACACGAGGAGCTTTTTGCGGGTGCGCGTGCGCGTCTGAAGGGTCGAGAAGCAGAGCGCGCCCGCGAGGTGCATTATGCAGCGGCCGTTTGAAGTCCCACTTTCGCGCCTGTCCGCTAAAATCCCGGCGTGCGGCTGCGGTTGTACGCGTATTATGCGCTCTTTGCGTCCCTTTGTCTCCCCCCTGGGTGCGTAAACAAGTGTATTCCTATATGCCGCGAAAGATTTTTCCGACTGTTGTACTGCTGGTGGTGCAGTTTATGGTCTTGATGTCTTTTTGCCCTTTGCTGCGCGGTCGGCTGGGATGAGTTTTTCTCTCTTTCCATAGTAGGGTAGATGATGATGTGAATAAATTGTTTGTAAAGGTTACGTTTTATCAGGAAATTAATAATAAATAAAAATAAGTATATCCTATAGTTGTGGTCAGTTATGTGTTAATTTATATTTCAATATAAATTGCTCCATTTTTACTGACCAATTTATTGTTTTTGCTGTATAGTTATATTAAAACGATATAACCTGCACAACAAAAGAACCTCGAAAAGAAAAACTGAACTACTTAGGGCTGCAAGATTAATCTTGATATTGTATTGCCTTTCTTTAATATCCAAGCCACAATACTCGATACAATATTAATATATATTTTTCAATACAATATCAAGATTGTCATGTCAAGAATGTAAAGATTCTTATCTTGTCTTGAAAATAACTTAAAAATTTCTAATCGTAATAATTTATCGAAACAATTATTATAACTAATTAAATAAAAACAATTATTTAACCTCACGCAAAGGCGTCTTTATTAACTCAATAAACTTCGGTAGTTGCTGATGACCATCTACTAACGAGATGTTCGAGTGGTAAGCTGGCGGGGTGGTTGCGCTCCTATATTCCCTCGAGCCAGTTTACTCAGGTACGTGAGACCAGAAGGAGAGGGTACGCCGCCTAGCGGTGGTGCGCGAACTACACTCTAGCCAGCGGCACATATATGGCGGGAAAAATGAAATTTCAAAATTGGCATTTATTTATACTTGTGCCGTAATTTTATTGTTTTTATATTAAACCCAATACATTTCAATCGTAAATTACGTTCAATTACATTATTCTTACAATTCAGTAAATTTGTAGCTTAAAAGTTTCTTAAATTTAAGGACATTTAAATTCGCAAAAAAAGGAAGATAAGAAGACGTGCGACCGTGAACGAATCAATTGAACTCACAACCGAAATAGTCGGGGGGCGCGAGGTCTACGCAAAAAGGGAGTTCCGTAGACGTGCGACGATAAGCGAGTTGATTATTTAAAAAATTGTTCTCTTTCAACTCAAATCGCCGGGTGACGCAAGTACCACGCAAAAAGAAGCAGTTGTACAGGCATTTTTAATAATAATAGTTAATAATCTCTTACTGTAGCACATCTGCGTAACTTCCTTTTGTGCGCGGGTATTGCTTTTGCAGGCTATTTGGATTTAAGAATTTTTAAACAATCGACTCGCTTACTGTCGCAGGTCTGTATAATTCCAATATGATCAATAATGTCAAGACAAGACAATAATACTTTTCATATTGACTGACAGGACCAAGATAAGAGAGATATTTTCAAGAATTTACAAGAGTGAGACAATAATTACAGAAGTATTATATGAGCAAATCCATGGAACTTTTAATTTTTGTGTGACTATTTTTGCTTTTTTTAAGTAATTTACTGCTGCTATTCAAATGTCGTGCTAAGCACATAAACGGGACAAGGTGTAACATGTTCAATTTTCACGTAGAAAACCAGGCGTGTAATCCGTATCAGTGTGCCACGCATGGCACAATGCACACTGAAAAAAATTTTAGGCTGTTGGAATCATACTTTCGATTTGTTGTATTAGCACTATTTATACTAATCATTTACCCTTACAGACGGCTGAAGCAGCTATTTATTTGTGTAATGTAACGGTACTATTCGTCTGATACGGGAACTGTATTTGTACAGCTCTGACAACGGTACGTTTTAGTTTTGTTGCCTGTATTTGTTTGTTGACAACCTAACCTATAACCTAAAAAAGTAAAAAATCCGCCGCACCAACCGCGCGTTCGCAATCCGCTTTTGCGTATTCCATCTGTAATCCAATGTATTTATCAATCGAGATTATTTTAATGAAAAATATGTATGTATGTCGAATCATAACCTATTTAATGCTTCGACAA
>UXGD01001814.1:0-30958 GCA_900474315.1 Torymus auratus
AAAAGTGGCCACAGTTGAGATGGGAATAAAGTACTATATGTAACTCGGGAGAAAAGTCGATGATTCCCTCGGGTAATGACTGCCCTCGCTACTATAATTCTCTTTTCAATGCTACCCGGTCATCCCATTCAGATACATAGAGCCGTTCTCGATAAATTACGATTTGAAAAAATGGTTAAAAAAATTTTAACCTCAAATAGCTCTGAAATTTATGGACTAATCATTTTGCCCAAAGAACTCGACCGAGAACTATCCAAAATGTTCCTCTACAAGGAATTTTGAAGCGATTAAGTCAATTTTACTCCCGTTATCGTTGGATATACAAACTCATTTTTTTCATGTTTCAAAAATTGACCGTTTATTTTGGGAGTTATAAGCTTTAAAGAAAAATATACGTTTTTGTAAAAGAACTATGACAGATAGAATTTTTTTTTTTATAAATATAGGTTTTTTTATGCTCTTTCGAATGCTGCCAATCCGATTAAAAAATTTGAGTCTGAACAAAATGCTAAAATAAATTTTTCGAAAATCAAAAAATCGACATAAAACAAAAACACATCCATACAGACATTTTCTAAAATCATGTGATTCAAACTTTTAACACCTTTAAACATGTTTCTAGAGAAATTTAACGAAACTTAAAATTTTACCATTACAAAGCTTTCTCTAGGAGGAAGCAAAAGTTATGATAACGCCCGTTTTTTACTACCAAAATTTAAAAAATATATTCTTTACAAGAAATCTGAGGTCACAATATAAATTAAAAATGAAATTTTAAATAATATACAAAATTATATAAATAATATATTTTTACAATAATTTTCTATTTGGCATGCCATGAAAACAAATGTGCAAATGTGTGCACAAAGTAAATAATGAATACAATAAGGCAAATATATGAATAACTAAACAAATATTAGTAAATAGTTTTACTGACTGATTGTCTCTACATTAATTTTTACTGACTTTACTTTTCAGTTTTTTTATTGTTATACTTGTATAAAAACTTTTATTTAAATAATTCGTTTAATTCATTAACAAACAATATTTTTTTTTGGGGCTCTTGCCCGACGCCATACCATTTTGACTATTTGAAGAATAACAAGAGCGTCTCCTCATTATATAATTGCTGAAATTGATTGTTTATTGTATTCCTGTTTCAAAGAGGAGTCGAGTACTCATATAAAAAAATTAGCTTTTAATGTTTAAAAATTTTGTACAATCACCAACTTCAGTCATGAAATTATACAATTTCCAGTGTTGATGAAGTAAAATTCCAATCGAATTACTATTATTATAATATTTTTTTCATGCTATTTTAATTTGCTAACCATTTCTCAAAAGTTAACTATAAGTAGGTAAAACGATGTTAAATAAAAATTCGTGTATCCATATGTTCGTGTATCCGCTTCGTGTGCCGTATAATTTTTAGCAAAACTTTGCACCATTTTTGTTTTTGTAACTTAACAATCCATTGATCCCACCAACCAAATCACGAATAAACTGATATCAAACAAAGCCATCATTTTTTTTAAGATAGGAAAAAAAATAAATATATTTTTTATATATATATTTTTAAGAATCATATCTCCTATATAGAAGATAAGATTCTTTCGTACATTACTATATTTTTTCAAATAAAAATTTAAATATTTATTATCATGTCTACCTATTTACCACCTTCCGTATAGTGCAAAAAAGGATTGTATCTAATGTATTTGTGATTTTTCGGAGTGCCATCTAGGCTATATTATTTTACAAACAGGATTAAATTTTATAAAACTTTTAATAAAAAATTCAAGTTGTGGTTGGGTGGGGATTTAAATAAATGATTCGGTAGATACCATTGGAGTATCAATATGTATTTTTACGTAACAAAAATAAATTGCTTCTACACATTTGCAAAAGTTTATGTTTATATAGGATATTGAATTAAGCGAGAAACGATAATAATATTATGCATTCTCAAGGATCATAAACGAAGTATTGCGCGAACAGCTTACTTTCATCTCACATGAAATTCCTCGTAATTCTCTATCCTCATCGTAAAGTAATCGATGCGTTTCTCGCAAAGTGCCATCGAGACTTTATCGATGATGGCTGCTGATCCAATCGGCAGAATTCATAAACAATCGCCAAATGCTGAATGGTATAAAGGTGAGATGAACGTTCATAACTTGCCTTTATTTTTATATACGGTTATGAGATATGAAAATATCATTTAATTTTTCCAATAATTGTTATTTATTTTTTAACAAAAGTTTTTATTTTTCGGACAAACTTTAACCGGTAAAAGATGTATGTTATTTTCAATTAAGGAGTATTATTTAAAGGTATTATTATTGCATTCTATTTTCCATAACATTTAACGTTTATAGCTTGAATTTTCGCATCGATAATAACGAAATTATTTTTAACACGGTTCTGCTCCGCATATTAAAGTAAAAAGCGTAACCTTTTTAGACTGAATTATAAAACATGTAAGTTGGAATTCCCTCAGAAATATAAGAGCGACTATAGCATAATTTAGCCAGTATATAAGTAATGGCATTATAGGGTTTTAAAACTCGGTGGAAATGTAGAGTATCTAGGAAAGTTGAAGCATTAGATGAAGTTTTATAATAAGCGCACGTAATTGTGTGGATTATTTAAATATGCATATCCCTGCGAGACATTGGCGCGCGCGCCTTGGCAAGGAGTTGGAGTTTATGAGATTGAAAAAGTGTAGATTATAACGAGCCTGCAATTATGCATCCCAGTGCACAGGGGTGAAAAGCCCGCGACGAAGTTGGCGTGTTGCTGCTGCATAGCCGCCGCGGGAGGGCAAGAGGAAGAGCGCTGGCTGGCTGGCTCGGTCTCGCGCGATCGTTACGGGCCGATGGTCAGAAGAGTGCAGAGCGCGAGGCAGGGCTCCTCTCTCCCTCTCTCCCTCTCTCGCTTTTGCGCTGCTGGGGCGATAATCGCGCTCTCTTTCTCTCTCATGGTGTGCGCGCGCTCGCTCGCACGATACTGCGCACACGCCGTGTTTATCGATTTATCCGGCGCGTTATCTCGCCGGCGCTACACATAGCTGCACGTGTACACACGCCACGGGGGCAGGCTATGTGCCAGAGAGAAAGGATGCATCTCTCCCTAGAGGCGCGCTGCTGCTGGCAAATGGACGGACGCGCGGAGGCTTTTTCCATCCTCGTCTTTCGAAAAAAGCATGACGACGGGGAAAGCGCGCGCGAGAGATAAGGGAAGCCTTTTCCTCTTGGATGCTGCCGGATAAGACCGCACCGCTTCTTCCTTTGCGAAATTACGTTTCGTGCGCGCCTCATTTCTTGCTCATGGCGCCGTTTTTCTTCTTTCGCTCTTTCAATTTCGTACGTGTGTATATAGATACGAAATACGTATAGTCGCGAAAGTTTTCTTTCTGAGGGGCGAACCCACGCTCAATTGAAAGTCAACGTTTTCGATGTGAAATCTATACGGTCGCCACATAGTTTTGTTCTCGATTTGTAGTTATGTAGGTTGCATTCAGGAAGGACTATTTCGTTGCTTTCAAACAAAACTATTATATTCAATTCTTCAAATTCTTGGCTAAACGGTTAACTTACCAGAATCTATTATCATTCCTAATATAATTCAAATTTCAAATGTTTTACATTTTTTCCCTGATATAAAAACAGAACTTTATAATTATAGAAATAGTGTATATAAGTGAACATATATTGAAACATGTTACGGATATATAAAAATAATGAAAAATTTTCGTGTCAAACTTATGAGAAGAGCTACTTATCTCGAAAGATTTTTCATTTTTCCTATAATGTTCAAATACCATTTTATTTTTCGTCAGCAATCAACTTTTTTTACTCTGTTAAAAATTGATGTACTGATTCATATCATGCTACGTGTATGTTATTTATGTAAAAACAGAGCTTTAGTATAACTTTGTAGATTATGTGCCTCCGCATGCAACAATATTTAATATAACGACAAAGGTATTATGGTCAGCTCGAACGATTCCATGTTCTTTTACTCGTATTAAAAAAAAAGAAGCAGTTTACACCAGAAAGAGAAAAAAATACAAAAAAGCGAAACGAACCTGCATGGATTGAAAAAAAAAGAATTCCCCGTTTCCGCAGTCCGATAGTCGGGGTCGAAAAAAAGAGTGCTCCGGTGTGGTGGCAGCAGAGCGGAAAGGGGCTGTGCAGGAGCGCACTTATGAGCCTATAGGCCTCGGTCTGCTGCGCGTCTCCCATGCCCGTCCCACTCGCACACCAGCACACACGGCAGACACACAACGAACACGTATACGTGGAAAGCCTCGAAAATCAGAGTCAGGCAACCTGACCGCTGCTATGCAGCTCTCTCGGGCCCTGCAGGAAGAGAAAGAGAGCCGCACCGAAGAGACATCGATCTCCCCCATGCAATGCGGG
This sequence comes from Torymus auratus, assembly GCA_900474315.1. Taxonomy (NCBI): domain Eukaryota; kingdom Metazoa; phylum Arthropoda; class Insecta; order Hymenoptera; family Torymidae; genus Torymus; species Torymus auratus. Next base: position 4,425 of record UXGD01001814.1, read on the forward strand.
CCCCGATCGAATATCCCGTTCCTCTTTCTTTCAGCGAGCGTGTATACAGTGCGACGTGGACGTGTGTAGGCGCGCAGGTCGATGGTGCCTTTTGTAGCGCCTGTGTCTATAGCTGTATATAAGGTTTATGTGTATTGTGTGTATTGTGAGCGTGCAAAGGAAGAGCGCGATTTTTCAGGTTCCTTCCTGCGAAACCCGCGCCCCTTTCCGCTGAATGGACTTTTAAAATTGCGCTCTCTTTTTCTTTCCTCGCCGCAACTAAACTTCAATTTCATTGCTTTTTACTATACGGATACTGAGAGAGTTGCTTGTTGCTCGTCGTGCCATCTGCAATTTACCAGATTTGTCGAACTTTCGCTGACTAATATAGAGAAACTACTTTTGTTATATGCAAGACTGCATGTTTCTTTGCCTATATTCTTGTTAGCTCTATACGCAAATCTTTCCATATGTGCAAATCCCATCAAAGTTGCGACAAAACCCGAAATCACGATTTGAAAATTTTTTTTCGAACAAACCTTCGGGGCCCGATTTTTCTTGCTTATTATAATATATGAAATGAAAATCCGCAGTTGAGCATCGTCCATCAAGTTGCCTATTTTATCAAGAGCAACTTCTTACTTTTTAAGAAAATGTAAAAAAATGCTCTTCTCTTCAAACCTCAGCTACTTAGCCCAGGATTGATCTACTCCTTCAAAAATAAATTAAAACTATAGAAAAAGAGCTTTAATTCCTTTTTTGGAAACTTTGGCAACTTTGATGGGATTTGCACATATATGATTAAGCGAACATCAGATAAATTATTAAGTATCTTGGAAGTAAAACTTTCACTGTGGTTGAAGCAAAGAGATTGTAGATATCCTATATTGCAATCATTTTTTTTTCAGCTGGAGTATCAAACGTAAGATTGTATACTCCTCACTCTACTAGGAAATTTAAAGAATAATGTGCATCAGCGTAATAACTTTTTGTAATGAAATATACAGAATTATGAAATATGAAATAAACATTACGAAATAAATATAATCTATACAGTTGGCATACAATGTTCCATACAATATGCTTTATATATCGTTATAGCTGAAATTCGGTGTAATTTGGTATAATTTTCTTCATCATCCATCTCTTTTGAGGCGCATTGGAAGCCAGGAAATTGCCCCTCCCCGACTCGCTTGAATCGTCGTCATGTGGCGCGTCTTCAAAGAGCAGTGGCGCAGCTATATCCTCGCTCATCTTGCGGCGGCGTCGGCGGCGTCGGCTGCGCACTCCGGGGCGTAAACGCACGGAGAGAGAGAGAGAGAGAGAGAGAGAGAGAGAGAGAGAGAGAGAGAGAGAGAGAGAGAGAAAACTCCGGAATGACGGGCCGCATTTACCATTCCGCGCCTCCTGAGATTTTCTAAAATTCATCAGTTTGGGAGATCTCTGCACGGCAGCCTTGTGTCCCGGGGCCACGACAGCAGCGCCGTTCGTTACCGGCCAATTTGCGGCCCTCGTGTATATATATATATATATATAGATTTGTATAGCTTCGCGAGCGGAGGGGAAAAAAGGAGACGGAGAAAGAATCACCTTGGCCTCTCCTTTTGGACGCGAACCCTTCGTTTGCCCGTAAAGGCAGCTTCGCCTCTCTCCCTCTCGTCGGCGTTCCACCTGGCCTTCCGACTCCCGAGGATAGCACGCTCGTGTAAGTGCACACATCACAAGGTGCGCGCCCACGTTCACGGCCCAGCGGATTTCACCTCGAACCGGATCGGGCTGGGCCTCGCCAGCTGAACGCTCTCCGAAATTCCTCTCCCTCTCTCTCCTCCCTCCTCTTTGCCTCGCCTTACTGCGCGCACCGACTCTAAGGCTTCTTCTTGCTCCTCTTCGCCTTCTGTCTCTTCTTCCTCTGCTCGTTCTCACCATGGGAACCTCGACTCGGCTCGCCTCCGCGCGCAGCTCTGTTTTTCTTCTTATATTTATGCTTGGAGGAGGAAGACGAGCCGACTGCGATGCCACAGGCCCTGACTCGCGTGCAGAGATAAGTGAATGGAGCAAGGGCCAAACGCTGCCTGCTATATAACTATATAGATAGCTGGAAAGGGGCTTGGGTCTTTAAAGGGACTGCGCGTCTTTGTTTTGGTGCGTGACTATACGCCTCGGCCCGAGACTCACGACGTTCCGATGGAGATTATAGAGTTGCGCTCGCTCGGACAACACAGCTTTTTATTTCGACATTTTTACGGGAGAATAGTCCAAATGCCCAACGATCATTCTTCCTTTTCTACACCTGTTCGAATAGTTGAGAGAACGATCGTTATTTTTCATTAGTATAGGTGTATCATTAAAATATATAACTTATTTCATTTGTTCAAAAATCATATTCTACTATAAGCACAGTACTGCAGTGATAAATCAAGTTTTTAATAAGAATCATTTGCATTTTTCTGTTTTAGAAAATCGCCGAAACAAGGATATTGTGGGAGTTTATGCTACCAAGTTTCCGGACTACACGTTTCTGTCGGAAAGCCTCTCCGGATTTTCGAGCAAGCCGACTTTCTGCGTAGAAATCAAACCGAAACAGGGCTTCCTTTGCAAGACTGATAGACAATTTCAGAAATGTCCATATTGCCTTATGCAGTTTTACAAGGTTAGTCGAAATATTCTTAACATAAAACGCGATAGTTCTTTTACTCAAACGCCATCAAAGTATAATATGTACTCAAATCGATTGTAATAAAGGAGCCTGATTCTATAAACAAGAATGAGTGAGTAGTTGGTGAAACTAAACGAAATAAGAAACAGTTTAATTCAAGTTGGCGTCACAGATAATAAAAATCAACCTCTTGTCTTTTAAATAATATAAAACTTTGACACATAAAATTATGCCTCGATGTTCGCAAGGTATATCAATATTTCAACGTTACATTTAAAATATGCATACAAGAATATATATTAAGAAAGGGTTTTTCCAACTTTATAACAAGTAACTCGAGAAGAGATCATGTTTAAATATTTATTATATCATGTTAAAAAGACACCCAGAAACTTTCTTTTCAAAATGACGCAAAATTATATAAAAAGAGAGCGTCGAAACGGTTCTGCGCGCGCCCATACGCTCCCCCAACAAAGAACATCCGCACGCCATCTGCGAGCCGTGGAACAGGACGTATGCGTATGTATATGTATACACATGACACAAAACACTTTCAAAGTAAAATTCATTACACCATGAACTGTCTGGTCAGTATAATACTCTTATTGTTGCTGAAATTTACATATGGAAACTCGATACGCACAATGAAAATTACCGTTATATCTCTGATTTTAATGTTCTGCGTGACTGTTGTTCGAGAAAGTTTGAAAAATAACAAATTATCTGGACTTTTATAAAAAGTCAGGCGTATTTTATATAAGGTTCACTTTTTAAAGAAATAAAAAAATATAAACAAACAGGAAAGTGCTGCGTTATACGAAGAAAATAAAATATGACCTTCGTGTTAAATTGATTGAATGAAAACTACAAACTTTTCTAGACGAGAAACGGGAGCACGAGCAAGCCGAGCTCCTACTGTCCCTTCGACCTCTTCTCCGGCGAGCCGACGCGGATGAACTGTGCCCTGGAGGCGTTGCTGCGCTCTCCCCAGAACAACCTCAAGATCTTCAAAGACGGCGAGATCGTGTACGACGAGAAGCTCTGCTCGGAGGAGACGCTGCAGCGCGTCCTCGCCAGCTGGATGCCCAATGGGAACTCGAGCCTCGAGGGCTTCCTCGAGCTCGTGCGCTGCGCCCTGACGCGTCCGTTCGACGCTGCCGAGCGCCAACTACCCGAACGCCCGGAACCCGCTGCTGAAGACATTGCGCCGCCGTCCCGGCTGCAACCCGAGCGAGTCGAGCGAGTCAAGACTCTGCTGCGTAACGCTAACGAGGTAAATCAACGCGACGATGGCACTTGTAGTTGCTGCATCATAGAGACGAGTGTAAATCAGCGAGGCAGGAAAGCCGGAGTAAATAATCGAGTTCCAACTTTGTTCAGAAGCAAACGTGTGCACCGTTGGGTTTTTCAACTATCGCGAGTACACTTTGGAGTGCGTCAGCGCGTGTGCTTGGCTGACGAGAGAAAAACGCTCGTATTAACTCACCGGGCGCTGATGACCTTAATTTAACATTCGTCGCGTCAACTGCATATTATACACTCAGTTAACTTATTCGCTTTCCTTTCCACATCATGTTCTCGTACTCTTGGGTTATTTATATATCACCATATGGTAGAAAAACGGTACGAATGCTTAACGTTGTTGTCAAGTATTTCGATGCGCAACAATTTTACAATTATCGGGAAATTATGGTAAAAATAATAATAGACGTCTGAATCGTGCGTTCGTGGATTTGGAATTGTTGGGTGACCGCATTAATCCAAGATGGCGGGCTCGGACAATTTTAGCGCGAAAATGTCCACAATGCCGGAAAGCTCGTGTCGGCGGCGTGTAAACAGAGGGAGGTGAGGAAAAAAAAGACGGTGGAACGTAAAGTGATGCTGTCCGGCTTGATCGACAGGAATGCGAGCTGCTGTTGGACTCTGGCGAGGGGCCGCCGGTTGGCTCGGTCCTCGAGCGGATTCTCCGGATGCAGAGGGTGCACCGCTGCGGCGCCGACGCCGTCGCTTGGATCCACGCCAACTTCGCCTCGCTCCTCACCGACGAGCTCATTTACGCGGATCTGCTGGACGCCGCTCCCGAGGATTCCGTGCAGCGAGAGGTGCTGACTCTTGCCCTTATATACTTCTCTTCTATTTCTGTCTTCCGACTTTACCCTTTTCGACAAATGTCCCTCTTTTTTCTTCTGTAACGAGGCAGAGAGCGACTTTTCCGAAAAATTCGGGTTAAACCCGTTTAGGTCGCGCTGCCAAAACATTTTCTTTTTTTTGTGTTTTCGGACTTTTTTAGGCGTGGATCGAATATGTTCTCTCTATTCCGTCTAAACTATATTAAAATTCAAATCAGGAAAAAGACTTTCTTATGAAACAACCTTTCTTGAGTAACATAAACAGTAAAATTTACTTTTTTTTATATATAATTGTATATAATTCTCACGAAATTCAGCCGAGAATGATGTTTTCAACAATGTCATTTTATCGAGCTAGCTTATTCGCATCTATTAATTCATTATAAATTTAACGATTAACAATGATTTCAAATTTTAGAAAGCTAATTAAATCCTTAGCTTTAATTTAACTTTATAATATACATAAGCAATATATTATACAACTATTGTTGTAACATAATATTACAACTAATAATGTATCTAATGTTTATGTACAGATTGACACCGATAATGAAGTAGAACTTCCAAGAAAAAAGCAGCTACTGGATTCTATGGTTCAGAATGGAACGTCAGATCTGAAATTTAATTCAATATCTTGCAGGAGTGGAAAATACGAAGTCAGTAATGAAAAAGAGTGGTCAATAAGCAACAAAGTCATCAAAGATAAATTACAGAAAAATATTACAACGCAGGATTGTTTAAATATTCTGAGAAACTACTTACTTTTTTGCACTGCGAAAGATTGCTCGATATTAATGGCTTTTCAAGAAGTGGATAAGTAAGAAAATTGTGTACATTTACGGACATACCTTACATTGAAATTCAAAATAGTAAAATTCTTCCTTACCGACCAACGGCTGCGCGGCCACTGTCGCCCTCTCTTTATCTTACTATCGTAATCTTCATGTCATGACCTGCGACTGTAAAGGAGGAATTTTTAAAAATATTATACTAAATTTTTAAGTTCTATCAAATTTCTCTCTTAAACTTACTTTTAAATGGATATTTTCGAATAATATTAATATATTGTATGTTTATTTACAGAAAATTACCAACAAATATCAATTCTACACATCGAATCGATCTTTCGGAAGATCAAACATTTTTAGTGAGCGTCCGAGTATTGGATTTGGATGCAAAGAGCCTTAGGTGCATTAACAAACATCGCCAACGAGACAACGACGTCTTTGAAGCAACAATAGCTGAATTGGAGAAGAAGTTTACAAAATGATTGAGAGAGAAGATATTTACTTACTCAATTTCTGAGGATAATATTGTTATAGAAGTTTGTTATTAGAAGGATAATAGAATTTATGTTATCCATGTTATTGTGATATTTTATAAGTGATAGGAAATCGATAAATAGTTAAACATTCGCGTGTACTTGTAATTTAAAAACATATTTTATTTTCATATTGAATTTATTCACTATTCTAGTCTTATAGGTTTTTGACCTTTAACAATATCTTGCAATATATCAGAGACAAAAGAAGTTTAAATAGATTGCATGAGCTAGTTTATAGTGCATATTCTAAATTGATGATCCTTTTATATATTTATTCATTTTGAAATTTTATCGTTGAATTGTACATGTAGTTGTTGAAATCTCACTTGTGTTATGTCTCTCTGTTTATTATAAAATATTTTTGCTATTGCTTATTTTAAAATATATAGTCAAATGAATATTTTTAAAAATTTTATATATAACCAGAGGGTATATTTTTATTACTTAGCATGTAGTTAACTGCGTTTGAGGCGAAATATGGATTGTGATAATGATATAAAACACCAGTTACAAAAAGAGATTTGTTGTTAAATCTAATTTACATTGATTAATTGTGATTAAAATATTTCCATGGACTAGGACGTATTTTATTTATTACCCCAACATAATCGCTTATAATTATCGAATAGTTAATTATTCAGCCTCAAAATGTATTAGTTAAATAAAAAGTAATTATAAATTTTTTATATTTATACAAATTTATGAAAATGAGTTTGTTTAATGTAAATGCTATATTGGCACAACAATTCAAATAATAAGTCTTGGATAATGTAAGATCAGGAAAATAACGATAATAAAAATATATCTATCAGCTTATCAAGCTGATTTCCGATTGATATAACAGCAACGCGTGGAAGACATTGCGATGAATGAAATGCTTCGAGTGGCGTAAAATCAATGAAAAATAAAAAATCAGTCATCAAGCGCTCCTCCCCGCCATCACCGCCGCCGCCGCTGCTCCATTAACCAAATCTAAAGAATCAACAAAGGCGAAGGACAGTTTCACGCGTGCAACAGCTGTGTACGAAAAAGCGGCTGTATGTGTGTATAGCTGGTATGTGCATGTAGAGTCGGCCCCCTCCCCCCGCACAAATAGAACGCGCACTCGAGTTAACCGCGCGTTTGAATGACGACGACGGCGGAGGCGGCGGCGGCGACGTGGGGGGAGCTCGACATCGCGCGGAGGCCTAAAAAGGGCTGGAATGAGAGCGAGACAGCGCTAGTACGAAAATCCATGTAGGCGCAGCAACTGCGGCGTATAGATTGAAAGTGGGCTATAGAAAGAGACAAGGAGAGAGCGCGCAAAAAGGTCATATCGACCGACAATAATTCAGAGCTCGACCAAGCTATTTATGAATGGCGCGGCTCGCGGGAGCGCATGCGCTTCCCTCGGCCATACTACGAGACCGCTCTCGCACTTCCTTTTGCCTGCACCTTCTTATACAGCCAGACCATAAAGTCGCCTTTTTCCATCCCCTATTATCCTTCATCCTTCTTTTTCTCGACTCTCACTCACCCTGTTGGCACATCTTTTTGCTTCTCGGGCCTCCCACCGTCCCACTCGAGAGCTCACCGCGGGTCGCTCTTTTCATTAACCACTCGCTCTCTCTCTCTCGCTCGCTCGCTCGCTCCGCGCTTACTCTTCGTCTAACTTTCTTTCACAGATCCGCGCGGCGGCGAAGTCAGTCGACGTTCGTAAATGGCGGCGTTCTGATCAGCCGTGGCCGTGGTGTGCGCGCGCGAGCTCCCGTCCTCGTCGCGGCTCCGCTGTGCAGAGAGCCCAGCGCGAGGAACAGCGACGTCCTTCCCAACCTCCTACGCCGGTGCCCATCATCCTATACGCACGCGGCACACCCATTCACCGTCTGCTACGCGGAAGAGTGCGGCTGTCGCACACATTGCATCTTGGCAGGGAGAGGACAGTGGCACATATTTCGCGCACGCACAGGTAGAGAGAAAGACAGATAGAGAGGGGGAGCGGGATAAGTAGAGGAACAGAGCCACTCTGATGCAGCTTGTTGTTGCCTTGAGCGCGATCGCTACCTACTCTCTTGTGTTGCATCGGAGTCGTTCGCTGAGACTCTTTCTAACCTCAAACGCGCGATGCCGTCTAATGATATATATACCTATCAGTGTGCCCTCAAATGCCAAAACTTGCCAAGACTCCACTTGGTTACGACTTTTCAAAGCGATTTTCTACTTTGTCTTTGACCTAGAAATATTCAGTACCCACATAAGACGGATCTATTTCGTTTGATTAAAGAAATGACGTTACTCGCCTAATTATTTCAATTATACTTAAAACAGGCGCAAAGATAATTTCTTAAATTTTTAGTTTAGTTTGCCTATAAATTATTTTTATAGAAATAAATGTTCTCTTCGTCAGTTACACGGTTATCATTACCAGATACCTATAGACGACTATTGTAAACATGGGGAATAGTTTTAAAGCAAGAGCAGAAGCTTTCTGCGCTCCGAAAATCATCAAGGGCAAGATATTCGTCGAGAGCCTAGGAAAGGCCTAAAAAGCGTAATGATCGGCCCAAGCTCATGACACAGCAGAGTCGCGTCTAGAGTGAGAGAGAGAGGGAGAGGGAGCGCGAAGTGCAGAGCGCGTGCATTCATAGATCTAGCTCCCATTGAGACGCGCGGGTGCGCGCGTGCAGTGTGTGTCGGAGCGGCATAAAGCAGCAGCAGCAGCAGCAGCCCTCTTTCTCCGCTAACTCGTTCCGTCTCTTTTCAGCAGGCTCGCGCGGCACCACGAGCGAGAGAAAGACGGAAAAAGCAAGAAAGAAAGAGGCGCGCGAGTAGAGAGAGAGAAGAGGATCGTGCCTCTCCCACACAGAGTGAGAGCAGCAGCAGCCCGAGCGAGCGGCGTCGTCGACGAGAGGCGAGCAGGCAAGTGAGGAGTTCCGCTGGGCGCTGCCAGCACCGACGACGATGAGGACGGGCTCGAGAGGTAGCACGACGAGGCCACCATCCGGCGGCAAGAAGCCGCTCGGGCCTGCCTAACCCCGCCTCCAAGGATCCTCTTTCGCGCGCGCTCGCGGGACAGAGAGGGAGAGAGCGAGTGCGAGAGAAAGCACCGAGTCCCGCCCCGCGCGCGCTAGCAGCAGCAGCCGCGACACAGCGTCGACGTAGAGCGCCGAGGAGGAGCACGGCGCCCGAGGACTGCAGCCGCGGGCTCGGCGGCGATGGGCACTCAGAAGCCCAGCGAGTGGGCCAATTCGCTGATCGCAAGGTTCGAGGACCAGGTACGGTATTACACACACTCACATACTCGAGCGCGATGCTAGTTCCGCCCACGCCGCTCGGCCCCACCGCGTTTGTTTGTTTTTATTTCCATGGACCGACGATTCTCCAGCCGTAGCTATACGGCTATACTACACTGCTCTGTGCGCGCCTTTTCCGTTTTCCTGCAGCGCGCTGCTTAGGTACCACTCGCCGCGAGCTGCCTGCTCATACTTATACCTACATATCTCGGCCACTGCCGCCCGAGGCAAGTGGGCTGCGCTCGCTTTTCGGAAAGTTCAAAGTTCCGCGGTTTGTGAATGCATCGGGCCAGCGGGCTCTATTCATTCACCGCTCTCGGCTGACGCTGCCCCAGCGCCAAGTCGTTACCGAGATACGGCATTTTTCATACTTTTCTTTCACCAACACTTCCGCGCATGTTAACTTTTATGTCTTTTAGCGCTCGAATATTAAGGAAAGGCCGAGTTTCGCTATTCTATACATTCTTCTCTTTCACATTTCATTTCAACGCTGCTGCTTTTAGATATACCCGGAAATTATTAAATATTAAGAAAACATTATCCTTTTACATTGTTTATCAATATCGCGTTTGCTTTATAAAAAATTTAATTATAAAAATTTTTAATGAAAATGAAGTAAATACGATTTTTATCGATCTAATCTTTTCATTTTTATAATTTCTAAATCATTCAAAAGAATCATGTACAAATAGTTTTTGTATTTTCTGCTCCAAATTAATATTATGTAATTTTTAAGAAATTTTCTTTGTAAAAAATTAAAAAATTATCTATACCTAAAATGTTTTCAAATATTACATTCAGTATGATACATAATTATATTAATTTTACTTTATATTAAATATAATATTTCGTACTTGGTACTAAGGTTACTCGACGCCTGTTAATTATTGGCACATTGATTAAATACTTGGCATTATAAAAAATTGTTTATACAAAAAAAATATTTCAGTAGGACTACATACCTATACTAGCAATTTTGCAAAAATAATCAAGCAACTAGGTAAAAAAATTAAAAAATTTTTTTTTGAGGGTCTCACCAGACTAGATTTTTTTACCATTAATTAGGTAGCAAACTTTAACGGACAATAATTTTATTTATAAGAAATGCTTAAAAATCACCTCCTTCAAATATAACTCATTTGGTCAGGGAGATTCGCTCATTCATTTCAGAAAAAGAATATAATACTAGAGAATGCGAGCTTTAATTTGTTACATGAGTTCATAGATAGAGCTCCAAATGTTACATGAGTTCAAAGATAAGCATAACATACACACAATACTGTGAAAATGCAAAGGAACTGCGGTTTTTGCCAGTTTTCGATGAATTTTCAAAAACTAATGTATTTTACACTCATCTTTGATCTCATGTTCTGTTTGAAGGGAGATCATTTTTAAGAACTTTTTCGAAACAAAGTTATTATCCGCGAAAAAGCTTTCTACCAGATTCACCGTGATCACGATTTGTTTGCCCTACAAACAATGTTTGTTTATTTTGTATATCCATTCTGATGATTTCAATAATATTTATCGGGGTATTATTTATCCGACCTAGAAAAAAATTATAAAAAAAAAAATAAATTTTATGAGTCATAATCTTTAGGGGGTGTTAATAATAATTCTTCATTAAACTGGATAGACTAATCCTGTTTTTTGCATAAGTATCAGATATATTCGTTTATTCCATATCATATTTATTTATTATTATTATCATTGTATAAATCCTAAAATAAAATATTTTTTCCAAATTAATGTTGTAAATTCATTTTTTCAGATTTTTATTAGATATTATTATATATAAATAAAAAATAAATTTAAGATTTAAGTTGCGCACAGTTTTACACGATTATAATCATAAAACAAACAGTAGACCTTTTTGAACTATAAAAAGTTTCGCTCAGTTCTAAATTAAGAACCTGTCTGAAAAATTGTTGAAGGCGAGTATTTTTTAACATTGATATTGATAAACATCACCTTAACTCCGTAGTTGTGGTACTTTTCTCAGGCATTTTATATATCTTCTAGCACGGCACTAATAGCTTCGTCATAGATATTTTTCCTCGGCTTCTCACTCTTGGTCGGTGCTTATCGTTTGTTATCATGTGAACCGCGCCACGTCGAAAAATTTCCTTCATTTTTCTTTTACGATGACGATCTTTCCCCTAGTCGAAGAAAAACTTCTAGGGCTGCTTACTTAAACGTCTGTGGAGGCTGTTTCACGCGATGCATTGACAAAAAATAGAAGAAAACATGACACAAGCGAAAAACCCTTATAGACTTGAATTGGGTTATTTGAAAAATTGAGTAGTTTTATTAATTGCAATGTGTTAGATATTTGTGATTGGCAGTTTTTCATAGTAATTATTAGAATATCCATATAAAATGATTGCAAATATAATTCAAACTCCTGCAAGTACCACTTTCTGTGAAATAAAAATTTCATTTTTTTTCCTTTGATATTTTGACAATTTTGACAAGATGAAATTGTTTTTGAAAAAAGAAAACATTAAAAATAGATTAAAAATATTAAGTAAAAAATCGTATCTAATAAATACGAGTATCTTATATCGTCGGGTGAGAGGTGATACGAACACTAATATTACAAAACTAGTGCAATACATAATTACCAGCAGCCATTGACTTGCAAAAACATAAGTTATACATCTTTCATAGATGTACGAAAAACAATGGAATATTCGGAAATTGGTTTGAAAAAAAAAAGAAAAACTAGAGCACAATATTGAAGCGAAAAGCGCGCGCAAGTCAAAAGCAGAAGCGTAGCATAAGGGAAGAGTGCAATTCGCGGTAGCAACGGCAGCAGAGGGAGAGAGAGAGGTGCTAGGAGGCGCAGGGAAGGCCGTTATCGGGGTCTCTCTCTCTCTCTCTCTCTTCCCGGGCCGCGCATTCATTCATATAAAGAGCTCACTTGACCTTCGCCCAACCCCTGCATCCCCATTTCGCGCTCGACATGCAGGCGCGGCGACCGCGCTCGCGCACGCGCCGACGAGCCGACCGAGGGCTTTCCTCCATTGACCCATTTTGCCCGATCCTCCCCCGCAACGCGCGCAAACAGCCTCCCAGCGCTGCGTACCGTTGCATATTCTCAAAATTATTTTCAAACTTTTCATCCGTGCAGCCCCAATATTCTTTTTATTATTTTCAACTATTCTCAACAACAACTGGCAATATCTTTTTTCTCTTCTCTACGCAAGAAATATGCAACCGGTTGCTCGCTTCTAGAAATGTAGGTCAACAAAGTTCGCCAAAGGAGGTTTTGTTTGATATACAGCCTATTGATCGACGTAATAAAATGAAGCGGCGATTATTTATTGAAAAAATATTCGCGACAAGCAAGAGCTTTATAAAAAAATGATAATCAAACGAGAATCGTTAATTAGTCGTTAGAAGACATTAAGGAGAGAGAGAAGTAGGTTAAAAATATATATATTTACGATGAAAATTGGCAGGTCATGCTCCTTTGAATTAGCGCAAGCAATGTCCTACCCTCTCTCGGTCCGCACCCTCTCGTGCACGACATGTCGGCTGGAATCGGCGCGCTCCAGATAAAGTCGCGCAGGCGCGCGTCGCCGCGCTGCATGAATGACGGGCTCGGCGCGATCACTGGGGCCGGCCGTTTCATAGAGAACTGGCGCGCTCGATTGATAAAAAGCGCCAGCAGCAGCAGAGCGCGCGAGAGAGCGATCGAGTTCACGGACAAGGTCCTCGTCTTCCTTCGCCCCGGGGATCCTTACTTTCCGGGCGCAAATATTTCACCAATTTCTCCATCATTTATCTCGGATTTATCTCAATAGACCTCTAAAGAACGATACAATCTTCGGACATTTTTAATCTAAAGCTCTATACTAATGCATCATTGAAAGCTAAAATAACTGGCTAGCTGTAGAAATTTCGATTTTTCAATGAATGCGTCCTCGTTTTCATCGTCGTAAGGACTATTAAGGTCGGTCACGTTATAGTGTATCGATTTTCCTTTTCATGACTAGTCTTCATTTACAATATTTAACACGAAATTTACATCATATTATTATTTTATTATTAGATTGCTTGACATTCAATATAACTGTATGTTATATTTTATTTTAATTATTTCATCAATTCATTCAAACACTATAATAAGACAAATTTATAATAAATAAATGCTTCTTGACTTTACTTCCATAAATATTTCATTTTACTTATAATGCAATGTTTATATATAGTACCTGTGCGTGACTGCACGGTAAGTTGATAAAGCTTAAAATGATTTCCTTTGATGTATTTCGGATAAAACAATAAGTAAGGATGAAATTGCGTGAATTCTGAATTTGTAAGAAATTTAGGATTAAAAAAAATTTTTGCAAATTGTTTGAATTTAATGAAAAATATATGTGCTTAGGAAAAAATCTCGTTATTGTAGAAATAGGGAATAATTACATTTCCAATTCCGCATGAAATTGAAGCGTGAGATCTGAATGATCATTTGATGTATAAGATTAGACCGCAATAAAAAGGCAATGATCGTTAGTTGTAGGTTTAGTTGTAGGTTTAGTTGTAGGTTTAGTTGTAGGTTTAGTTGTAGGTTTAGTTGTAGGTTTAGTTTTAGGTTAGCATGTAATGGTTAGTTGAATTTATGTTTGGTGCAGCTACCATGCCGAGCCGGACCTCAGACGACGCACTCCCGGCTGAACGAGGAGAAGAACAAGAAGTGCCTGATCCAGATATCACGCTACCGCTTCTCCCTGGTGATATCCGGCCTGACGAACATTCTGAAGCGCGTGAACGAGCTGGTGCCGGTCGGCGTAAGCGGGCAGCGCTCCTTTCACTCTAGCGATCAGGACCGGCACTGCTACGAGTCCATCATCATCGTCCTCGACACCCTCGAGCGCTGCCTTGCCAATCAGCCCAAGGACACGACCAAGTACGACGAAGCCATGAACGTCAAGCTTCTGCTGCGCGAGATCTGCCAGTTCATCGGTGGGTATACCTTTTATCTCCCAGCATGTCACGCTCATTTCATTTTCCCTTACGAGCTTCGAATCGGTTCTTTCACTTGCTCTTTCTTTTTTCTCGCTCTTGTCGTAGTTGTTGTTGTTGTTGTTGTTGTTGTTGTCGTTGTTGTTGTCGTTTGCCGTTGTTGCTGCTGCCGCTGCTGCTGTAGTTGTTGCTGTTGCTGCTGCTGTCGTTGTTTGATAATCATTGGTTTCTTCTAGATATACCGAACGACAGCCCGCAAAACGCTCATCTAAAAAACTTAGCAAGCAAGGTCCTTTTCGCTCTCAGTTTAAATTTCTTCAACGCCGTCTTCAATCGCATATCCGCTCGACTCCAGGAGCTCTCAGTTTGCATCGAGGAGAACCCGGATTACAGCGATATAGAGCTTATCCAGCATATTAATGTCGATGTGGAGAGGCTCACTAAACTGTTAACAGGTCATTACTATTTTTATCATTCATCCGCCATGCAAATATCTCATTGTAAAGTGAATATTGCGGGGGGAAGTGAGGTGTAAAGCTGGACGTTGAATTTTGCAGAAACTGTCCAGAAGTTTCGCCAGCTGAAGAAGTCGGCGCACTTTGTGCTGATGGCCTCGCTGGAGAAAGCCGTGTGGAACTGGATGGACACGTATCCCCAGGAGTTCGCCGACATCCAGAAGAAGCCGAACGATGAGCTGGTCAAGGCCTGCGGCGAGCTCTTCGACATCCTCGACTCGTTCGCGGAGAACAAGAAGGGCCGCGCCACAGCTGTCTGGCCGCTGCAGATAATGCTGCTCGTTCTCTCGCCAAAGGTCCTCGAAGAAATTGTCAATGCAGATAGCGGGGCGCCATACTCGCCCGAGCACAAGAAGAAGAAGTGTTTTATCGACAGCGTGAAGAAGGGCCTGGTAATGCACGGCGGCTCTAATCGCCAGTTCGTCGAGGCGGCGGCCGTCACCTGCGTCAAGCTCTGCAAGGCCTCGACCTACGTCAGCAATCTCGATCCGAACAACGTCATATTCACCCTCGTGCAGCACGTTATGAGCGACCTGATAGCGCTACTCTTCAACCCCAACAAACCCTTTTCCAGGGGCCAGAGCATGGACATGGACCTCATGATTGACTGTTTCGTCAGCTGCTTTCGCATCAAACCTCACAGTAACGAAATCTTCAAAGTCTGTCTAAATTTAAACTCAGCCTCCACCTATCAGTTTGTTCTCATCAGCTCTTTGTACAGGTTCGTTTTCATTACATTCATTATTACTTCTTGTTCAGTTATTTTTAAATCTGCTCATCTACAGCAAGGCCCATTTTACTTTTTTCAGAATCGTCACTCAGCCCAGACTGCCGTGGTGGCCACAAATTGACCTCGTCTACTCGCGAAGCGTCGAACTTCGCAATATGTTTACGGATACGTTAAACAAGGTCACCCAAAGCTACATATCCCACACTCCGTTACGTATGATACAAAGCCTAACGTTAAAGGGCAAGGAGCAGAATAAATTTAAGGACCGCGGAGAAGAGCTTGCGAGCTATAGAAATCTTTTACTTTATATGGTCCGACTAATACATGCTGATCCGATGCTTATGTTAAATGTATGTAAAATTCACGTTTACGTGTTGCGACAAATATTCATTTCATTTGTATCAAATTCATACAAGTTTCAACTTATTATTTACTTCTATAGAATCAAGGAAAAGCAGGCCATGAAATACAAAGTTCCACGTTGGAATTAATCAACGGCTTGGTTTCTCTAGTACATCAGCTGACCATGCCAGACATAGCTCACGAGGCTATGGAAGCTCTTTTGGTACTCCACCACCCTGATAAAATTAAAGCGTGGAATCCAGAAGCACCTATTAATACGTTTTGGGACGTCAGCTCGCAGGTTCTTTTCTCCATATCGCAAAAACTTATCCAGCATCAAATCGTCAACTACACGGATATTCTAAAATGGCTGCGTGAGATACTCATATGTAGAAATGTCTTCCTTTCGCAGAACAAAGACTATGCCAACGTTGGCAGCCAGATTGCCATTTGCAAACAAGCGCACATTAAACTCGAGGTTTGTTATAAATTACTATTAAATTTTTTTAATTTATATCATCTTAAGCTTGCTAACAATATTTATAAAATTTTAGGTCGTCTTCTTTATGTACCTATGGAGCATCGATATGGAGGCAGTCTTAGTCGCCATGTCCTGTTTCTCGCTACTATGTGAAGAGGCTGAAATACGTTGCGGCAGTGATGAGGTGGCTGTCACATGTTTATTGCCGAATTATCACTTGTACGTCGAACTAGCACAAGCTTCTACGGTTTTAACCACTGGTGAGTTGCGTCTAAGAGTCAAATCTTTTTTCTTCTTGATACCTTACTTAACATCCTCTAAAAGAGATGCAAGTCTGAAGATTCTATTTTACAACAGCCAGCGGAGAGAGTAGGATTTGTTATCATGAGAATAATCACGGTGAGTCTGTTGCAATTAGGAAATATGTGATGTAGTAGAGCTGGGAGAGTTTAGCTGCTGTGAACAATTCTTCACTTGTAAAATACTTACTTCTTACATCATTTAGACAATACCAATGTTCAATTTCTACGAATAAAAAAGACATTGTATATTTAAAGTAATATTCGCGAATTCATTAATAAATTTGATTCTAAACGTATTACTAACAAAGTAGATTATAAATAACTCATTGACTCGGTCTTAAAAAAAATAACACGTTTAAAAATATTTATCTATTGTTAGCATTACCCAGCTCTACACGGAATCCTGTTCTCTGTGTTTGTTTTCGTTTTTATATTTCAATAGTTGTAAATTATATTTAATTGTAGATCTATTTATAACTAGCTGTTGTACCTTTAGGTCGCGCAGCCTTACAAAAACGAATAATGGCCCTTTTGCGGAAGATAGAACACTGCATCAATGGTGTTCAACCAGTAAGTAACATTTTATTAAAACTAGACCAAATATCGACGGCTGAGAGGAATAACCCGCTAATTCAGCGAAGGCTTTGAAAACCCTCTAACTCAGACGCGTTTTTTTCTTCTTCAATTTTGTGGTGGCAGCCCTGTGGGAGTAGCATTTTAAAATACGATTTCTGCACAATAGATGTGATTAGAAATTCAAAAAATAATTAGAATCGATTATTTAACGTAAAAAATTTCAAATTGAAGACGAAAAAACCCGTCTGTGTTGGAGGGTTTTTGAAACCTCCGCCGAGTTAGAGGGTTTTTGAAACCTTCGCCGAGTTAGAGGGTTCTCGAAGCCTTCGCTGAGTTAGCGGGTTTTCGAAGCACTCGCTGAGTTGGCGGGTTATTCCTCTCAGCTGTCGATATGTAAAATAGTATGGTTATATTGAATTCATCACGAAAAATCTGACTGTGAAAACTTGAATGATGGATTTCTTTTAGGCGTGGGAAGAAACATTTCGTAACTGGGATCAAACTTGCCGTCAGCTGACAAACTACCCCAAGTCGAAGGCTGAGGACGGACAGGTTGAATCGTTTCATCGAAGTGCAGGAAAACGCCGGGCTTCACATCAAAACTCGGAACATGAACTTGAAGATCAAATTAACGAATGGGCTAACATGACAGGCTTTCTTTGCGCTCTTGGTGGTGTTTGCCTTCAACGAAGGTCACCTAGCAGACCTCTTTCAGGCCTGCCTACAAATCCAGAGCCGAAAAAAGGCTCGACGAAACAGCAGCAACAACACGCACAAGCCGACAATATATCTTGCTTATCAAGTTGTTCGAGCCAAGAAGTCCAATATTGTCCTGTTACGCAGTTCGTGTACAATTTATTACGCTTACTTATCTGTAACAATGAGAAATTTGGACCACAGGTAGAAGAACATTTCAATTCTAGAATACTACTATAGAAATAATTATAGAATTCTACATAATATGTTCATTTTACAGATACAAAAACATGTAAAGGAACTCGTTGGTCATGAAATGAGCCCTGCGTTATACCCGATATTATTTGATCAAATAAAGAGCATTGTCGACAAGTTTTTTGATCAGCAGGGTCATGTTTTGATTGCAGACTCCAACACGCAATTCATTGAACACATTATTTTTATTATGAAAAACGTTCTAGATTCCAAAACTGATCAACCCTCTGAGTACTTAGGCGTCACAAGCATCGAAGGCATGACATTAGCTATTGTACGATATGTGCGTCATCTTGATATGAGTGTACATTCCATGCACATAAAAACCAAATTGTGTCAGTTGGTAGAAGTAATGATGAAACGCCGAGATGATTTAGCATTTAGGCAAGAAATGAAATTTCGAAATAAACTTGTCGAATATCTAACTGACTGGGTGATGGGAACAGCACATTCTTCTGCGGCTCCTGGCACTAAAGATGTTGAAGTCCTAACAAGGTAATACGATTTTTCATTAAAATGTTTTTGTGTATTTCGTATTGAAGTATTAAAACAGTTGCTCTATTTAACTTGTATATTTATTCTTTAAAATAACTATAAAAAGTATTATTATGGAACTTTAAATTAACATTACTGTAAATATATCGTCCTATATCATTTGTATTTAAGGGAACTGGATCAAGCTTCTATGGAGGCAGTTGGAGCTTTACTACGTGGTTTGCCCTTACAACCGGAAGAATCTGATCGCGGCGATTTAATGGAGGCCAAGTCTCAGCTATTCCTTAAATATTTTACGCTCTTTATGAATTTGCTCAATGAATGTAACGATGCTGTCGCTGAGGAAAAGGAAGTTGTTTCAAGGCAACGTTTAACATCTGGCAAACTCTCTACTTTGAGAAATGCTACCATTCAAGCCATGAGCAACTTACTAAGCGCTAATATTGATAGCGGGCTTATGCACTCATTAGGTACATACAATTCAAACTTAAAAAACTATATCAATTTATCATTTTAAAATAACTTGAATTTTTTTATGTAATCACTTTATAAATATTACACTTATATTATAGAGTGTACTTACCAAGTTGTAAAATAGTTTTTAGTTTAAAAAGTAGTATTAAAAGTACAAAGCATCATTTAAAATCATTGGTACTGATTTTGTATTTAATTGTAGATCTTGGATATAACAGAGACCTACAAACAAGAGCAGCATTTATGGAAGTTCTAACAAAGATCCTCCAGCAAGGCACTGAGTTTGATACCCTTGCCGAAACTGTTCTTGCTGATCGTTTTGAGCAACTTGTTCAACTCGTTACGATGATTAGTGATAAAGGCGAGTTGCCCATTGCCATGGCCTTGGCAAATGTAGTTACAACCAACCAAATGGATGAGCTAGCGCGCGTCTTTGTTACTCTCTTCGACGCTAAGCATCTGCTGTCGCCTCTGCTATGGAATATGTTTTATCGCGAAGTTGAAGTTTCCGATTGCATGCAGACATTATTCCGTGGCAACAGTCTTGGCAGTAAAATCATGGCTTTTTGTTTCAAAATCTATGGTGCCAGCTATTTGCAAAGTTTGTTAGAACCATTAATAACGCCTTTGCTAAGTGATCCAGCAACTAGCTTTGAGGTTGATAGCGCGAGGATAGATGCAAACGAGGATATTGAGCAAAATGGCAGAAATTTGATCGCTCTAACACAAAGAGTTTTTGATGCAATCGTATCTTCTGCTGAGAGGTAAGTTCTTAATATTTTCATAGTTGATTACTTACATATTTACGATTTCTTCATTATTCTTTATAGATTTCCACCTCAACTGCGTTCCATGTGTCACTGCCTGTATCAAGTACTGAGTAAGCGATTTCCTCAGTGTCCTCAAAATAACATTGGTGCGGTTGGAACCGTCATCTTCTTGCGTTTCATCAACCCAGCCATTGTCTCGCCTCAAGAAATGGGAATCGTTAACAAGCCTGTGCCTCCCCAAGTGAAAAGAGGCTTGATGCTCATGTCAAAAATCTTACAGAATATTGCAAATCATGTAGAATTTAGCAAGGAACAACATATGCTTCCTTTCAATGATTTTCTCCGTGCACACTTTGAAATAGCTAGAAGATTCTTCATACAGATAGCATCAGACTGCGAAACAGTTGACCAGGCTAGCCATCCTATGTCTTTCGTTTCAGACGCCAATGTACTAGCGTTGCATCGATTATTATGGAATCACCAGGAGAGAATTGGAGACTACCTCAGCAGCAGCCGTGATCATAAGGCTGTAGGCAGAAGACCCTTCGATAAGATGGCCACTTTGTTGGCTTATCTTGGTCCGCCCGAGCACAAACCCGTTGATTCACAGTAAGAAGAAGGCAGTTTCTCCTCTGGGGGATGGAGCGCTCTAATCATGAAAATTTATAGTTTACAATTATACAAGGAGCTCAGTTTCAGAGTTTGTCTCATCTCAAATTAATTAACTATGTTGGCGTTTGTATATCCATACAATGGTTTAAAAGCTTTCGATTTCAGATGATTTAAACATCATTCACGAAAACTTAAATATAAAATTAATAATTCCCGTCTTAAATTAAGTAGTAAATTATAAGATTTGTTTAGTAAAAAAGCCGTAAAATCGATTTTTACGCAATAAACCATTTAAAAAAAAAACGTATGAAAATATATGATCGAGATTTTTACTCATTTTTATAGAAGTAAAATAGATTTTAATGTTAATGTACATTAATGAATTTTTCTTTTTTTCTATAAGAGCAGGTTTTTAAAGTGAACTCCTTTATGATTGTTCATTGTTTGTCTTTTATTTTTGTTATTTCATAACATATATTATAACATAAATATTTTAGCCTTGTACCGTTAGTGTATTGAAAAATGTATTTATATCCAACGTATATTGAAAAACATGAAGATCAAATAAGCGCCTGTTATTTTACTAAATGTAATGCTGAGTCTTTGTGACATTTAAAATACATTTTTTGAGAAATGTATGTTATGTAATATTTAATGTATCAGACATTTATGTTTATCATTATTTTATATTGAAAATATAATTTCTGTTGTATTCAAATTGTTTCTATTTTCTGTTTATTTCTTGTGTTTGAATTTTTTACATGAAATATGCGTTTTTAATGAGTCGTATTTTTGCAGTTTACTGTTTTCATCTTCTTACGCGAGATGGTCTAGTATCGATATGTCATCCACAAATTTTGAAGAAATCATGGTAAAGCATAATATGCACGAGAAAGAAGAGTTTAAAAGCATAAAAAATCTTAACATTTTTTATCAAGCTGGAACAAGCAAGCAAGGCTATCCAGTTTTCTATTATATTGCTAGGAGATACAAGTAAGTTACAACATTTTTCCTATATTCAACAAACATCATTTTTAAGGAAAAATGATTGATATTAAAGAAAAAACGTACAAATGTATTAATTAACATATCTTTTCTTCAGAATTGGCGAAACCAACGGCGATCTTCTTATTTACCATGTGATCTTGACTCTCAAACCATTTTGCCACTCGCCCTTTGAGCTTGTCATCGACTTTACGCACACGTGTTCGGACAACCGCTTCCGTACGGAATTTTTGCAAAAGTGGTTTTACGTTTTGCCGGAGGTTGCTTACGACAACATTCACGCAGCCTACATCTACAACTGCAATAGCTGGGTTCGCGAATACACCAAATATCATGACCGTATACTCGCACCGCTCAAGGGAAATCGCAAAGTGGTCTTCATCGATAGTCCTGGTAAGCTTAACGACTTGATCGATGTCGAGCAACAAAAGCTACCGGGTGCCACTCTGTCGCTTGATGAGGATCTCAAGGTTTTTACGAGCGCGCTAAAGTTATCTCACAAGGACACGAAGGTCTCCATAAAAGTTGGCCTCACCGCGATTCAGATCACTTCTGCCGAAAAGTGTAAAGTTCTATCGCACTCGGTACTGCTAAATGATGTTTATTATGCCTCCGAGATTGAAGAAGTATGTCTCGTCGATGATAATCAATTTACGCTTACTATTTCGAATGAGGCTGGCCCACTTTCTTTTATACACAATGACTGTGATAGTATCGTTCAATCAATTATTCATATTCGCAGCAGGTGAGTTCTCTTTATTTAATCTTCGAAGAAAAATTTCTATCAACGTAGATAAATAAATTTTAAAAATAAATACACGAATATAAAAATGACGATGCACTTCAAACTAATGACGTTCTTAATTATGTATAGATGGGAACTCTCACAGCCGGATTCGATGTCAGTACACCCGAAGATTCGACCTAAGGATGTTCCCGGTACTCTTCTTAATATGGCACTTCTAAATTTGGGCAGTTCGGATCCCAATCTTCGCACAGCGGCCTACAATCAACTTTGCGCCTTAACAGCTACTTTCCATCTAAATATCGAGGGCCAGCTTCTGGAGACGTCGGGCTTGTGCATCCCCTCGAACAACACCATTTTCATCAAGCACCTGAGTGAAACACTTGCAGCGAACGATCCACACCTAACTCTCGAATTTCTCGAAGAGTGCATCCAAGGTTTTCGCGTTTCGACGATTGAACTGAAACATCTCTGTCTTGAATACATGACACCTTGGTTAAACAACCTCGTACGCTTCTATAAGCCAAACGATGATAGTAAACGTCAGAAAAAAGTTACAGAGATTCTAGAGAAACTCATCACATTAACGATTGAGGAGGTCGAAATGTACCCAAGCATTCAGGCAAAAATTTGGAGTACCATAGGCAAGTAGAAAGTAAATTTATATGTCGATTTCTTTAATATAGTAATGTTGACTTATTAACTGTGAATTTTATAGGAAGATTACCGGATCTAATCGATACGGTACTAGATAACTTTATTCATCGAAGCGTACGTTATGGACTTGGCTCCCCCATGGTCGAAATAATGGCAGATACAGCAGTGGCATTGGCTTCTGGTAATGTTCAACTGGTTGCAAAGAAGGTCATTGGTCGATTGTGTCGCGTTGTCGACAAGACCTGTACATCGCCAACGCCATTGCTCGAACAACACATGATGTGGGATGACATTGCAATACTAGCACGCTATCTGCTCATGCTGTCTTTTAATAATTGCTTAGATGTGGGCAAACATTTACCGTACTTGTTTCACACAGTTACCTTTCTTGTATGTTCTGGAAGCTTAAGTATGAGAGCGTCGACTCATGGTCTGGTCATCAACATAATTCACTCACTGTGCACCTGCAGTTCTCCATCATTCTCTGAAGACACTTACAGAGTACTCAGGATGAGTCTTGATGAATTTTCCTTACCAAAATTCTATCTGCTATTTGGAATCAGTAAGGTCAAGTCAGCAGCAGTCACTGCCTTTAGGTGAGCGAACATTTTTCTGATATGTATACATCTTATATAACAGTTTGACAAATTAAGATTGTTAATACTAAATTGTTATCTTTCACAATATTTAGATCAAGTTATCGACATTCAAATGATAAATGGTTTGGCAACGAGCGCAGCGTTTGTACTACTCAAGATCGAGAAAGACTTTCTTTGACAAGCTTGGAAGTTATAACCGATGCTCTACTAGAAATTATGGAAGCTTGCATGCGTGACATACCGAAGTGCGATTGGTTGAGAACCTGGACGTCCTTGGCAAAAAGTTTCGCCTTTTGTTATAATCCAGCTCTACAGCCACGTGCTCTCATTGTTTTTGGCTGCATCAGTAAAAGTATCACTGATCAGGAAATCAAACAGTTACTGCGAATACTTGTCAAGGCTTTAGAAAGTTTCAATGACATCACACTCCTAGAGAGCATCGTTATGTGTCTCACGCGTTTGCAACCTCTCTTACGGCCGGTTAGTTTCTATCCCGCGCTACGGATGTTAACTTTTATATTTAGTTATTAATTATTCATTTAATATTTAAAAAATGGTAATAAAAATTAATTTTTTACAGGAATCACCGATTCATCGCTATCTTTTCTGGGTAGCAACCTCCGTCCTACAATTGGATGAGGTGTCTCTTTATGCATCGGGTTTGGCTTTACTTGAACAGAATTTGCACACGTTAGACTCGCAAGGTACCTTCGACGATAAGACTCTCGAGCGCGTAATGATATCTACTCGCGAACCTCTTGAGTGGCATTTTAAACAGCTCGATCACGCAGTTGGTCTGTCCTTCAAGTCCAACTTCCATTTTGCTCTTGTCGGTCATCTACTTAAAGGCTATCGTCATCCTACACCGACAACGGTCACGCGAACTACTCGGGTTCTAACGATGCTACTTGGTATCGTAGCCAAACCCCATAGAAGGGACAAATTTGAGGTGACTCCAGAAAGTGTGGCTTACCTCGCTGGTAAGTAACTGTTTCGTAACACTTTCTACAATAGTATATTACATTCCTAGGCCGAGATGTAAGATATTACATTCGCATGTAGATGTTAAACACGCGAATATAATATTCTATTTCCCGGCAGAGGTGCGTATACTATTTTTCTTCATACCCTGGCTCGAAAGTTCGCCAAAACATGCACGTTTTGCGGCCGGAAAATAGCAGGTTATAGTCACGTCATATACTGAAAACACATTACTGTAATAATATATGCAACTTCCCGGCTGCAAAACGTGCATGTTTTGGCGAACTTTCGGGCGGGGTATGATGAAATAGCGTTTAACTATTTATATTTAAAGCTTTTTTATGAAATATAAAAATCATTTCATTACAATTCATATACTTGAA
Organism: Torymus auratus; assembly: GCA_900474315.1. Classification (NCBI taxonomy): domain Eukaryota; kingdom Metazoa; phylum Arthropoda; class Insecta; order Hymenoptera; family Torymidae; genus Torymus; species Torymus auratus. Next base: position 29,374 of record UXGD01001814.1, read on the forward strand.
ATATTACTTAATGCAAAAACTTTACTTGATAAATGAATTTTTTAGCTCTAGTATCGGTGTCTGAGGAGGTTCAAAGCCGATGCCACATTCGACATTCATTAAGTCGTAGTATTGGTGAATCTGGGAGTTCAGATTTGTTAGATACGCTTGATGTTCACTGCATGGTAAATATTTTCAATTAAACCATAATATTTTTTAAATTTAGTATTAAAAATATATTTGTTAATATTTTTAATATTTTTCATTAAATTATTGTTTTAATATTTAACTCTACGTTTTAGGATGAACCTGGAAGCACCAATAATCCGGCGAACCGGAGACAGAAATCATGGGATCTTCTTGATCAGACTGCAATAAGACAAGCAAGACAACAAAAACATTATCCCCCACATCATCATCAGGTATGAAAAAATTCATGTTTTCTTTATCTTTTCACGTTATACGTGTGATTAATGTTTTCTGTTTAGTAGTTGGTCAATCTAATTATCTACATCAATCTGTTCTTTCGCTTTAAAATAATGTATATATTTTTTTATATTATTTCCGAAAATGAATTACAATAATTAATAGTAATTAATATTTTTAAATTTATTAAAATGTGAAAAGTGCTTATACATTATTTTATCATGAATGTTGACAAAACTAAGCCGATTGAAAAAAGTAGTATTATTTAAATGTGTCGTGACATTGTTGTCAAAAGCAAAAATTGATTTGTTTCTATGTGTGATCGATTCAATTGATGTCTGTGCCTGCTACATTTTCTGCCTGGATCGTAATCCTATAAAATGTCACTAACGCCCACACCTTGATCGTGCTATGTGTAATCTGCCTGATGTCACGATTCAACGCCAAAAAAAAAAAATCAAAATTCTATCACTAACAAGACTGGACGAATTTCATTTAAAACACAGAGATCTTTCTCCATGCCTTCAACCAAGGAGTCCAAGGCCAATGACGAACTGGAGGCTAAGGTATTAATAATATTTCTTTTTCACTTTATTAGTTCTATGAGTTGAATATTTTCAAAACTAGTATAATAGTATATGATAGTACGTTTACCTAAATACGCTGTCACATCTATCCGTGATATCAGTACAGATTTAGGTTCACGAAGTGCTATAATAGCACATTACGATACGCGTGACCTAAGTAGCACTTTTTTACACGGCGTAAGGTTAGGGCCCGAGCGTAGCGAGGGTGCTCCTTAGGTCACAAGTATCGTATACAATTTTATAGCACTGCCTACCTAAGTCCGCTGTCATGCCTATCCGTGCCCCCAAGTAGTCCTATTTTGCACCGTGAGGTTAACTGATAAACACGGTGCAAAAAAATACTACTTAGGTCACGGATAGGCGTGACCTAAGTGCGGGCTTAGGTCACACAGTGCTATAAATAAAATGCTATAAATAAAAACCTCGCTTACTCTCGGGCGCTACCGTCCGGTGCACGAATGAACTGCTTAAGGTGGCTTGGGAGGGTCTAGTAGACCTAAAGCTATGAACATTATTACAAAGATTCATTTACACATTCCAATCTGCAAACTGATATAACAGGAAACAGGGTTCTTAACATAACGGAAAAAATT